>JAWWNJ010000293.1:0-86011 GCA_037176885.1 Favolaschia claudopus
GTCAAGTCCCGTCATCCATGATGCATCTGTGATCGCTTGTTCTCTGCGCACTGCCTTCTTCCAAAAACATGAAGGTACGTCAGCTGGTTCTAAATCTCATCCGTACTTGCTTAGACACTCAGCAGATGACCTCCGCGCGCCAACTCTATTTCTATTATTCGTCAGCAAGCGACAGGCTGCGGGAGATGTATCATTTCCTCCCGTTCAACAAGGGGTCCATGATCGCTGCATTTGGATCTTCTTTCCATTCCCTTGGTCGTCAGAATGCCACATATCGCCGGCAGCCTCGAATCGGTTCACCTTGGGAGGCTGTCTCGTGGAAGCGGAAGCATGCAGACTGTCTCCACGCGAACTTTGGAACAATACTTGAAGTACACCCGGGTACGTACACTTCACAATCTAACTTTATAACCTTCCTGCCACCGCTGGGTGTGTAGCTATCACTCGAGCACGCCCTGAATTTTTGGTTTCGAATGACCGCGAGCCACCGAGCTGAATCAAGCACAGCGCGTTCAACAGATCAGTAACCACAGGGAAAATGACCTCGGCGCCCAAGAAAGATCGGGTCTGTGTTGTACAATGTATTGGACGACGGTCTCGCACGGAACGTTAGCCGCGGTCTATAACTTCGTATTAGCGCTCTATCTTTAACACGTTTCTATCACAGTCTTCCGTTTGGTATAAGAGCAGATGCGTGAGTTTCAAGCACCCATATCCTACCTTCGCCGCATTGATATGAAGCTGCATCTGGTTGGACTTCCCTTACTCTCAATGGCCGCCTTGGTCCATGCCTCCCCTTCGAACACTACCGCCTTGAAACGCGCAGGGACGCCAAAGCTCGTCTTCGCGCATTTCATGGTGAGTCTTCATCCAGTCAATTTTGTTTGAAGCATTGATTTACGTCAACATCGAGGTCGGCATCGTCGACGGATACACTCAAGCGGATTGGGCGAATGATATAGCCCTCGCTTCTGCCACCGGGATCGATGGCTTTGCGCGTGAGTTCGAGGTATCGAGATTTATACTTAATTCGTTTCTCATATCCTTCATCTCGTCACAAAGTCAACATCGGAACCGACACTTGGACTGACCCGCAATTGGTACTCGCATATGCCGCTGCACGGAACACCAACTTCAAGCTTTTCATCTCATTCGATTTTCTGGCTGCCCCGGGCTTCAACGACTTCAACACCCAGATCGTTCCTCGATTGAAGCTTTATGCATCCGATCCCGCTCAGCTGCAGTGGGGTAACGGCGCTCTGGTCTCAACCTTCGGAGGAGGTGCGGTTTTGTTTATCCTGAATAGAAATAATATTGATCAACTTGCCCTAGATGGTTTCGACTGGTCGGCGGTCCGAAATGCTGTGGGCGCCCCGCTCGAAATAATCCCATTCTATCAAGCGGCATTGGCTCATCAAGATAGCACTGACGGCCTCTTTCAATGGAACGCTTGGCCGTCGGAAGACGATCAACCCATTAATCAGCCCATGTCTACTGCTGGTGATCTATTGTTAGTGGAAATCAGTCTTCTTGGCAATCAAATCACAACTTTTTTTCCTGTGTCTCACTTTAGTTACCAATCTCAACTCGGGACCTCGCCCTACATGGCGGGAGTATCACCATGGTTCTTTACGCATTATCGTCCGCCACTCGATAAGAATTGGCTCTACCTCTCGGACACACTCTTGATTGATAGATGGAATCAAATACTGAACTTGAAGCCTCAGCTGGTCGAACTAATTAGTTGGAACGACTTCGGCGAGAGTCATTATATTGGTACGCACACCCTCATTCTATGATTAGCATGCCATTCAGCGCAAACTCTTACTATAATTAGGCCCCCTGCACCCGGAACGACCTTCTGTGTACGCCCAATCTGGTAATCCTGATGGTGCTATTCAATGGGTGAGACCAATGACTTTGCTCGTTGCGGTGCTTTTCACGTTTCATTCGTTCAACTAGGCTCCTGGATTCCCTCACGAGTAAGTCTTAAACTATTCAGAAGGTCTTTCTATGATTGAACTCACGCCTCAGTGCCTGGCGCAAAATTATCACACCATACATTGCTGCCTATAAGACCGGAGGGCCAGTAACAATATCAACTGCTGTTCGTCTTTCCCTCCTGCTCCGAAATTTTCCTCATTTTCTCTTTCTTACCATAGCAAGAGAATATTGTGTATTGGTATCGACCCCATCCGAAGGGATTAAGCTGCTCTGATCCCTTCCTCGGTCCTCCCACTGGGCAAAGCTTTCCTGTGCGTTGAATTTTTCGTACTATTATTCTTCTCAATTCATCCTCTTTTGAGTCTGATGGAATCTGGGCCGCAACTCTCCTCGCTTCACCCGCTACAATTACTATCACTTCGGGATCCAACACGCTCAAGCAGACAGCCCTGGCTGGCATCAACTACTTCTCAACCGGAATGGGCAGCGGTCAACCTACGTTCAAGCTGGAGAGGAACGGAGCTGTCATCACTCAGGGCACGGGCGGGCTTTCTATCGATTTGAACTCATGCAACATTTACAACTTCAACGCATTTGTTGGATCCACGCGTTAATGTGCCTATCTTTACTCCGTGCTATATGTATTCAATTGCTACGGAAATCGAGAATATCTCTTTTTGCCCTTGTCCGATCAATTCTTCAATAATTGAGTAATATGCTCTCCGCTGGAAAGTCCGCTGGCGGCCAACGCTGGACACCGTTGGACACTGGCGGACGCTGGCGGACGTTGTTAGGCAGTGTTTCCCACCGGCGGAGTTGGACCGCTGATGTCCGTTGCTCCGCGGTCCTGCCGATGGGATCCGTTGGAATTCGCTGAAATTCAACGGCGAATGGAAGTTAGGCATGTTATGCTCAAAGAAAAACTCAAGAACCAGAGAGTGTCGTTTGAGTGAGGTCTTTGAACTATCATAGAGTGGAGAGACAACTCCACTCAAACTTCCAGCGTAAGCTTTGGCTACTGGAAATTAATTCAAGTTAGGATCCGCCCAATTTGCATCATGTTCCCCATTGAATTGAACACTAAGATGGAGCTTCGGACTCCCCAGAGGGATTTAACGACGGTTCATGGCCCCTTAAAGCATGAAGATTGTTGTGCCAAATGATTCTTTACACAAAACTCATTGGTATGCATTTTATTAACAATCCCAGTTGAATGGCCATGGGACACCCTCACATACTATTCTCTGGGTCGATTTAGACTCATCGAATATCGCAACATCGTTGTTTATCGACGTTCAAATCATCGTCCCGTTTGTACCTTTCAGAAGAGAAAATGCTGAGAATCTTTGGGATTACAGCGGAATCCGCTGGATTCCACCGGAAATCGTTCCCGCTCGATTCCAATGGAATCCGTTGGTTTCCATTAAAGTCCAACAGAAGCCATTGCAATCCGTTGCCGGGTTGCCGACATACAGTGGATCACGGCGATCAACGCTGGAAATCAGCCGGTTGCCAGCTCCGTGCACTCTCGACATTCCGCCGCTGATGTGACACCTGAAAAAGGGAATTTGATGGTGGCTGTTCTCACTGAACAGATATCTCAGTACATTTTGATGGGGACTACGATAGACACAATGTGTACGAAAAAAAAGGCAAACCAGCAATTACCAGTTGGTGTGGAGGTTTTAATGGTAATCATGAGTTTATGCTGCACAAACAGTTTGCGGGTTCGATTCTTGAATGTAACACAATTTTTTTTGTTAATGCCGAAGGCCAAAAATTCAATGGTTAAGTGGTTAGGGTTTGTTTCCCCCCAAAACACTGCCGAAGGCCAAAAGAATGCTGGGTTAGGTACTTGGTTAGGGTTAAGGCTTAGGGTTAGGTGGTTAGGGTTAGGGGGGGGTGGGGGGGGGTGAGGAACAGAAGAATTCGCGCGAACGAGGCTTTAGAGTGCCAACCTGAGCGGCCCGGCTTGGGGGACCCCCCGAGCGCAGGGAGGGAGGGGAGGGCCGCGAATGGTTGGTCCCCTTCGCGCAAATGAAGGACTAGGAATGCAGTTGCTCTGAATTTCGCTGAGACGTTGGGTGCCATCAAATTTCCTTATTCGGATGTCACATCAGCGGCGGAATGTGGGCAAGTAGCTCCGTGTATATTACTGGAATTGATCTTTGGATCCGAGCGGTCATCGATCATCTGCCGCCGAGCCACGGAAGGCTGCCGGAGCGTCTAGCTTGATAAGAATGATCGCCGCTCTCGGAACCATGAAAGAAAACTCTCGTCGAAATTGGTTCGAGTATCAGAAACGAGATACGTATGAGCTATAAGTACAAGAGATTCAGAGTTGTACATGATCACAATTTATTTTACATGTTTGATCGAAATGCTAGTATGCAACGCGGAAGTTCAGCCCATCAAGCTCGCGTTTCCAGCATCGATGCTGACTGATTTCATATGCGAAGTTCGACATGAACCCAGCCTCACCGCCAGTCACAATTTCCAACGCGTCCGTTGCGATAGAGCCGACGTTGTATTTGCCGGTGGTGACAACGCCGTAAGACGAGGTGACGGCGGTGTCGTTGGAGGACGCGAATTCGAGTTGCGTTACTTCAAGTTTCAGAGCGCGATGGAGGACCGAGACAGCTGGGAAGCAGCGAGAGATTAATGGAGGCACGGAAGTTGTAGGTAGTTGACGCACCTTCACCAACAGCACCGATAGCTTTCAAATGTCCGAACGCCTCTCGAACCCAGTGGATGCATCGCCCACTGGCGACAAGGGTATCGGCCGACTGCTGTCCCGACGGAATCAACAACGCGTCAAACAAGGTGCTCCGTTGTCCCTGCAAATCCTCTACCGTCAGCGTCCGCAACTTGAAATAATAAATAATCTTACCTCGAAATGATGATCCATCAGAACCCCACCCTCCCCACCAAACGTTTTCCCGCAGGCCATATCTTCCCGCGTCTCGGCCCAATCATAAAAGGCACCGCGCCACCCGCCTTCAACAGCGCCTTCATGGCCTCAACCTCTGCCCCATTAAACCCATCCGCCACCAAAATCGCTACCCTTCGCGACTTGATCGTCGGTTTCTTTGGCATATAATACCCCTGCGAAAGCGAAGCGCTTTTCTCATGATGCGGCTTGCGCGTGGGGGAGGAATGAACTTGACCGCCAACGTTGGCTGCAACGGTTTTGGCCAGGTCCATGTTGACGGCGCAGAGGAGCTTCGTGTAAGTTTCGTAGACTTGGGGGTCGTCGCAGTGGCTGAGTTCAAACGAGAAGGCGTCAATGAGGTGCATCTAGAAGTCAATCCATTAGCATGCTGCGGAGAAACAATAGATGCAAGTGAGTGCGCACCTTCTCATGCTCGCTAAGGGAATTCAAGAACAACTCCGCCTGGTTATAATGCTCCCCGAACTTCGCCCCTCGCACTCGCGCTTTCATGCCCTCGATCTTCTGAGCGAACCTGTACACGTAGTCAGCGTCGCAATAAAAAGACGTCGAGGAAACTTACTCGATATACCCGCCGTTCTCCTTCGGAATCGGCGGTCCCGCCTGGAACCGGTTCGGCCAATAATTCACCTGCCCTTTGATGATGCGATTCTGATGCTGTCCACCGCGATTGTGATTCATTACAGGGCACACGGGACGATTGATAGGGAGTTGTTCCCAGTTGATACCTAGACGGGTGATTTGGGTGTCGAAGTAGCTATTGTGTTCAATGATCAGCATTCAACATCAAAAAAGACATGAAGCAAGAAGACAAAACACACCTAAAATTCCTCCCCTGCAACAACGGATCGTCGCTGAACCCAATCCCGGGCACCACATGCGACGTACAAAACGCCACCTGCTCCGTCTCCGCGAAGAACTCATCCACAGTCCTATTCAGCACCATCTCGCCGATTTCTTGCAAGGGGACGAGCTCCTCGGGCCATATCTTCGTGGCATCGAGGATATCGAAGGGGAAGTCGTGTTCGCGGGAGGAGGGGAGGATTTGGAGGGCCAGGGTGTATTTTGCGGGGGCGCCGGAGTTGATTGCTTCTTCGAGGTCTTTGCGATGGAAATCTGAGTTGAGTCGGGTTGAGTTTTCGAATTGTGGAGGTTGTGGACGGCAGGAAAGAGAATCGTACCTGGATCTTGCCCGGAAATCTTCAGCGCCTCATCCCAAACGAAGGAATGCACGCCGAGTTCGGGAATCCAATGGAATCTATTCAGGCCGACGACGATCAGGACAACCATGTTCACTGCTCAAGAGGAATTGACGTCGAAGAATGGAACGCACTTGACAAAGAACCTCTCCCCCTCTCCGTTAATCAATGTAAACGTATTCACACCAAATCCTTGCATCATACGATAGGAACGCGGAATTGCACGGTCGCTCATGGCCCACATGACCATGTGCGAAGCTTCCGGCTGCAAACCTGATGTCGTCGCAGATATGAGCATGGTATAAATATAACAAGGAGGGAAGAAGAGATGAAAGAGGATTGGAGAAGGGAGAGAAAACTCACCGACGAAATCCCAAAAATTATTATGCGCCGTCTGACCCTGCGGCACCTCGTTATGCGGCTCCGGCTTCACCGCATGCACAAAGTCGGGGAACTTTATCGCGTCTTGGATGAAGAAGATGGGGATGTTGTTCCCTACGAGGTCCCAATTCTACACAGACGTCGTGTCAGGCTTCGCCAACTTCATAAAGGATAAAGGACAAGAAAAAATAGAAACAGATTGAAACGGGAACACGTACCCCCTCCTCCGTATAAAATTTCGTTGCGAACCCTCTCACGTCACGCACACTATCCGCGCTCCCGCGCGCACCCTGCACCGTGCTAAAACGCACAAAGACGGGCGTGGTGCGACTGGGGTCGGTGAGAACGCCTGCGGTGGTGTATTTCGTGGCACGGGAGTCGAAGACGCGGAAGTAGCCGTGGGCGGCGCTGCCCCGGGCATGGACCTGTAGGCCGAGTACCAGTATCAGTATTTGTGGTTGGGAAGGGGAGAAGAAAATGAAGAGGGAGGTGAAGAAAGCAGGACGTACCACTCGTTCTGGGATACGTTCGTGGTCGAAACGATGGATTTTCTCGCGGGCGATTTGGTCCTCGAGGAGAAAGGGGCCTGTGTGAGTGCCATCGGACGCCCTCAACCTGTTTTCCATGATAAATAGTAGCCGAATCTCCGCGTAGGAGAGTGCGTACCAGTTATCCGTGTCGGGTACAGGCACACCGTGGTCGGTCGTAAGCCCTGTCTTGCTCGTCACTTCCAGAGTATCGGGTGCGAGATGCTTGATTTTGGCAGTCTCGAATAGATTTTTCATTGCTGTGGTCATTGCGTTCTCAGTGACAGGATTCAGAGAGAATACAGCAGATCATATGCCGACTGGTGGTGTCTTATACCTTCGACCCTCTTGTCGTAATGAATGACTCGTGGCCCGGGCTTGCTGGGAAGTACGCCGCCGATTCGCATAGTCAACCGTCATAGTGGCGTCAGAGGCGACGTTGTTGAATCTTGAAACAACGAGCAGCCCATTCTTGAGAAAAATAGGAGAGCAACCAAACTAGAGTCGAACTTGGCATTCATGAGCGCGCGGTCTAGGTGGAGGATGTTCGTATTTCGGGCTTCTTATTGGAACCGTGCAGTTGCTTGACGCAGAGTTTTCCGTCTTTCACGGCCAAGAACGGGAAATGAGTGAATTTACAGACGAGGATGCCAGAACGTTATCGCGTCGGGGACTTGGGATGCCTAGATGGATCCGAAAGCCTCTTTTCTACACATGTAAAGCTTCATACCGAGCCCTATAAGGTCGCCAAAGTGTAAGTCTAGAATTCTGCCATAGTGGAGTCACTTGTCGAGGCGATAGGCTGGATTTCCAGAGAATGACCGCAAAGGCGGAGAGCAAGCCACGTCGGCAACTCGGCATTTGATGACGAAGCGACGTGACTTCGTGACTCGTCACACCTCTCTTCCTCTCCCATCACCTCGCAAGCGGCCACCAACGGAATAAGTATGCCTTCGGCAGTAGTCCTTCTCGCCGATGGGACGGAGGAAATGGAGTTGTATGCTCTGAATTCTCGTCTATCCACGCTTCCAGGATTCCAAACGGGATTTTAGCACAATCACTTTTGATACGCTGGTCCGCGCCGGAGTGAAGTGCTGTTCCGCCTACGTCCCTCCTCAAACCGACGTGAACCCTCCCGCATATGCCACTGGATCCCGTGGGATCAGGATCATGTACGATGAAGTCTTTGATGCGGCGCGATTTTCGCCGGTAGGTCTGGAGGAGCTGTTTTTTACAGTTGAGAATGAGCTGATCATTCACTCGAAGAACTCATATGATGCATTGATAATCCCCGGTGGCGCCAAGGGTGCGGAAACCATGTCTAATAACGCCGGGGTGCAAGATCTCGTTCGAGAATTTCTTGCGCAAGGGAAGATTGTAGGGATGATTTGCGCTGGTGCGTGTGTACCTTTATGATGCGTCGACTTCAATAATCTAAGTATCGTTCCACGCAACGAATTCACTTAGGAAGCCTCACGGCGCTCACCTCAAAACTTCCTCGTCAGCCACTTACCTCGCATCCAAGCGTAAAGACCCAACTTGCAAACGGTAAGTTATATATATTGAAATTCGACTTCCCTCCCCCACTCACACGCATTACTTGAAAGATTACGACTACTCCGATGAATCCGTCGTCATATCCGACAAATTGGTAACCAGGTAATTCAAAGATTCTTCCCGTACATCCAATTCTCGCTAACGCCAAACCACCCACCCCAGCCGCGGCCCAGGCACCGCCTTCCCCTTCGCGCTAACCCTCGTCGAACTCCTCTGTGGCGCGGAAAAGCGAGACGAAGTCCGCGCGCCGATGGTCTTTCCGTCGGGCACGCCGTTTTGAATTCTCGCGGTCTGAACCCGGACCTAAAACTCAAACCGGCGCTTGCCTTCGTCGACCGTCGAACAAAATTAGTCTGTACTTTAAATTACTAACCACTCTGTACGTGTTTCACCTCCCGAAACTAAGAAACTGCTCTCGTTCCACAATCCACTCACAGTCTTGACGAGCTTTTTCTTTCTCCGCTTTCGGTTATTTTCCTTTTTCAGGGTTGATCCAATTTGAGTTAGTCTGCAACGTTGTCTCGGTCGGTGTGCATAACCGCGCCCGCGATACAGAAAGACGCAATCGGTTACGATATAGCGCTCATCAGAGGTGACTCAATTGAGCGCTATAACGTCAAGAGCCCAGGGCGGCAGATAAAAATGTTTGATGCTCGCAGTTATGGTGGACGCTACATTGACGCCACTTACAAAATCTGTGCTCGGGAGTGAGTACTGATCGCGATTTGTCCAGAGAAAATAGTTCTATTGTATGTGGAATCGGTACTCCTCCGCCTTACCGTCGGGTGAGTGAATCATCCAGCAATAGAACTTGGAAGATGTGAACCCGAGACTCCAGGAAGATGACTAACTCCGCAACCCGCTCGAACTTTACTCCCTTGCCGCTGTGGGTCAACATATCATCCTTCTTAGATTCCCGCTGGAATCCACGCCCACGCCATAAAGCCTTTTCCGGCCAATGAGCGTACCACAAGGTATGCCACACATCTTTCGGGGTTCGAAAAAGCCCAGCTGGGGGGACGATGACACAGAACGGCTGCACCGTTCCAAGTACGGGTTTTGAAATCATTGCATCACTCATGTTCATATTGAATATCTGAAGACTGACAGACAAAATGTAGCAAAGATCTATCCCACACTGATACCATGATATGTTGATCACCTGCGGATTTGATTCGGTTAGCGCAAGATACGATCGGATGATATCAGATATGTGTAAATCCTTCTATCTGAAGAGTGGCGTAAACTGTCTATTTTGAACTTCAATTCAATTTCTTGACAGTCTTCTCAAAAGTTGAACAGACTCATATGTTCGAAGTTTCAGACTGATAGTTCAGAGTTCTGTGAATCCCGATCTGATGGCGCTCTTCTATGGCATTATTTATCGGCAAATATTCGAACTCTGAGTTGCGAAGTCGCAACAATCCAGACGGGCTGTTTCGGCCGACACGTTGAAGTGAGTCCATGAACACCATGGTTGATGACCGAAGTCCGAACTTCCTAATCGGGAGACGAGATGCAATGTTCTTTACCGCAAACTTGCAAGACGAGCTCAAGACTCCTGGCGCCATCAGCCACAGTTCCCCTATATAAAGCAATATCTGGCACACTGTGGACGCCATCAACCACACCGCTCACTCAGAATCGCCGAAATGACCATGGTCAAATCTCTTTTCTTCAAGTCCTCTCATCGACTCTGCTTCTCCCTCTTTGCCCCAATCCTTCACTGGAAAAATGGCTGTTCGTCATTGAAGTCTTTTTTGCGATTCTCTGGATACTGATTCTGAGCTCAGACGAATGAGAATCACAACAACATCCCTCCTGGGTTTCAGATTATCCACCAATTTCGGCGATTCCTCGTCGACCACCCGGAATACAACAACATTCCGGCAGCCCTTCCTTCAACGCCGACTCCCGCAGCCAGAACTGGCGCCTCTGCGGAGGATGAAAATCGGGACAATAGTGCAGGTGCGTTGCAAACCCGTCAGAATGAAATTTGACACTAAATTTGAGCACTTTCAGCTCCTGTCCGCGATCGCTATGAGAGCGCACGCGCTCAAACACAGGCACTCGTAGCTCCGCCATCCTATCAGTCCGCTCTGGGTCCAGCCACCCTTGCACCTTCGAATCCTCGTCACGTCAATCAAGAAAGACTCGGAGTCTCCAATCTCAATACCTCTGCCGTCAATCGTGACCGCGTCAATCACGCTCTCGCCACCCTTCCTCGCAGCTCGACATCTTCTCTCGCCGTTCGCAATCGACGCACCAGAGGTCCAGCACGCGGAGGGCCGGTCCTCGCGAGCCGCCCGCAGCGACGAGCTATTCCAGATGTTTCCCACTGCCTCGAGGCAAATGCAGACACTCCGACAGCCAGAATCATCGTCCTTGTATATCCCCCCCTCGTAAGCTCGCTTCAATCTTTCTTTATCCTCTTATTTATCTCTGATTCACAACCTCAGAGTCAGCATGCCGGGCCCCGCGAGTTTCTCGTTTACAACATACTCCATCTCGACTTTCTGGAGATCCTGGAAGAAAACCATCTGCTTTACCGATACATCCTTCCCCTCAATACGCGCGTCAACGATGTCCTGCGCATGGCTCATGGTGACATGGTTGTTTCGGGCGCTCGTTTCGGCTTCGAAGAGACCATTCGGTCATCTGCTGCCGCGGCAGTTGCGGTCACCACCGTCCAGCCGCTGGGACTTGCAGATCGCGGGCGGACCTCTGCCCATTTTACTGGACCCCGCCTTCGCATCATACCTCAACCCCTCGAGACGACCCTTCACGAGCTCTCGCTCGACAGAAACCACTTCGCCGATCCCGGGAGCTTCCGGGATGGATCTTGGATTATCAGACTCGGTTCGTGCCTTTCTTCTTACTTTCGGTTGCCTACTCACGATGTTAACAGCTGTCATGGGAACTGAGCTGAGCTACATTTCTTCGGACGGCCGCCGCCATGGCCATGACTGCCTCGGTCAGCACATTTACTCGCTGTTTCCGTGCGATGGCAACAGTATGCGCTCTGATGACGACGTGAATACGTCGGGAGGGGAGGAAGTCGACAGCGAGGAAGAAGAGCGCACAGTAGCGCGTTTGCTCTGGGTATGTGGAAGCAAAACTCCTTTGCTTTTCTCGTTTCAACTGATATCTTCGCAGCGCACCCCTCGCAACACCGCCGCCCAGACCCCTCGGTTGACGCGTTCGAACGCACACGCTGCACCTGCTCCTCAAAACACTCCAGCAGGCAGCGCTCCAGCCACCACACCAAGCCGTCCGCGTGTGCGCACCACTGCAGACGCCGCCACCTCCACTTCCCAGCTTCCGCGCCGCGTGCTTCGCGATCCCGCCAGTACCGCCAGTGCCGCACCTGCGCCCGCAACCGTCTCCGCCCCACCTGCCTTAACTCGCCCACCTCGCTCTCGCCGTGTGCTTGGTGACCTCCCCGTCCCCCGAGCCCGCACGCGCTCGTTGTCCCGGAGCCCGACTTCTCTCTTCCTCGTAGGATCTGGGGCGACGAGAACACATACCAGCCTCACTCTCGTGGTGATTTCAGCCCCAACCGATTCACGCATGACCTCAGGCAGTGGGCTGTCCAAGGCGCAGGATCTGTCCCTCCCTGTCAATCCGCGGAGCCAATATCGACGAGATGGTGGACGCATTTGTAGCAGTAATAGATCGGCTTGGCAGAACAGGTGATTATACACAGCTCTTGAATCCGGAGCGCAGTTTTGTAATGTAAGTTCTTTCCTGAACTTGGAATCCTTCTTGTCTAACTTCAAGTGCAGGACCACGGATGAGGCAGTGGGGGAAGGGGTGGAACGCGAGGTTGTTCACGCAGCGCTCCAACGGGAGCTTGCCGACGAATCTACCTATTTCAACCACGGAGAGGACAATGTGCTCACCCTTCGCATACTCCCCTCATCCATCCCTGCTTCGCCCGCACGGCTCGTCAAATTCAAACGTTTGGGCGCTCTCTGCGGCCTTGCCCACATCCTTGGTCAATCGATCCCCCCAATCAGTGTCGCTCTTTTTCAGTATATTGTCAACCACTGCGATCTCCGCGCCCTCTCGCGCAACTTTACCTATGAATGGTTCCCCGCCCTCACGCGCCAAGTGCTAGACTTCCTTGCGACTTCCGAGACGGATGATCTTAGTGCTTTTCAAACCCATCTCATCACTTATCATGGCGCAGAGGTGAGTGTCTGCACTGTTTGTTATTTTGTAATCTCAATCGTAGTTCAGGCTGCAGCGTTCCGCTACCGCGACCGTGCTACGCATGACTCCCTTGGTGTCCACATGCTTTATCTGCCTACCGTCGCGAATGACACGTTCGAGAAACCGGAGCCCACCTCTTTCCGCACGGGGTATCTTCTGGCATGCAGAAACGGGGTCAACCTGCCTTGGGTGAGTTGTCTTCATTCACGTCTCAACCTGCTTACTGAATTCTTCACCGCAGGCAATCCGCAACTTCGAAGGCGGGTCAGACACGTTTTTCAGCGTGATGGAAACCTCTCGCATCAGCTCTGCAGACTCTCTGCTCGCTGTTCTCGACATTGTGAACGCTCCCAACTCGGCGGAACTCCTCGACTCTTTACGCGGTATCACAGGCGACATCACTCTCACCTTCCACATGCTCATCGAGCGTTACCTGCGTGGCATCGGCACTCCTTGTCCTGCAATGTTCGCTGCCGCGAAGGGCGCATTCCACTCCATCATCGACCTAGACCGCATCGACTCCCCGGCCTTCCGCTCTCAGATGCTTGCGTGGGCTGCTACAGGCTCGCCCTTCGTTGATCCAGCAGGCGGTCGTATCTCGGTGCGTCTTTCCTTTTCTCTGATTCATAAACCGAGCTTAATTGCCTAACAGTTGGGCCCTATCAACACCCATGGAGAGGGTTATGGAGTTCCTGGCAGTACCGCTGCCGAGCGCGATGTCTTGGCCAGGGAAGGTACTTTTCATATCCAGACCTGCCATCGCAGCATCCGCTTCCCAGTCGAATACGCCCTTCGCCTCGCTGAAGCTCGCTATGTTCCAGAGGGAGAACCTCGCGATTTCCAAGAAGCTTTTGATTACTGGTTTTTGACTCAATCTCTCATCGCTATCGGTCGCCATAGTATGATGTAGTTTTCTCTCTCCTTCAATCTGTCAGTGCTCCACCTACTGTGTAACATGTACTTGCTTTGTCTGCTCTAATGAAAATGGTGTTGAGCTTTAATTCCTCCGAACCTCCCTGAGTTGAGCGAAGCTCTCAACGAAGCATTGCGCCTCAACAATTGAATCCGAGTGGTTCTGATACCCCCATTTCAAAAACCTCATTGCGTCGTCGATATTGGGTCCGAAGCCTTGATTACATTTTTCCTCTGTAGCTCATACAATACTCTATACATATGAGGTTTTTTAGCATGAGTTTCCCTTGAATGTTAAGGCCCCATAACTCAAGTTTTGCGACGCCTTTCTGTCACACCTTGTGACATATGTGACACCTACACCTTTCTGCCGCGCAACCGCAAGTACTACTCTAACAGGGACTCGTTCCAGCTAGTTCTATCCTGTATGCGACTGTTCAGAAGCGCCCCAACGAATTCTACTTCCATTGCTTCTGTTTTGTGCCATCCGAACAAATTCCGATCTGAGTCAACTCAGTTTTCCGCCCATATGGGACTTTTCTTGGACTTTTCTCTGAGTTGCGAGTCCTTTGAGAGCACTGGGATGAGACCTAGGACTCCGGTCGTGTTCTGCTCAAGACCAAAGACACTCAAGATGCATTTCTGACACCGAAATCCGCTGGCAGATATGTTTCTGCATCATCTCTGATCTTTATATGGCTGCATCATATCTGAACACGACGAGGAATGGGAAAAGTGGAAGCGTCAAATCGAGGATCACAAAGGCTGGGTTTCATTCTCGGATCCAAATACCTGAATACTTCGCTAATCGAGAACGGGTTCTCAGACTCGCAGAGATCATTCACAATCTACTCAATATCCCTCGCACCCAGCGTTCCCGTATCCCTCCGTAACATCCCCACCAAATACAACATCATCCCTCGTTTGTGGACTTTCGCTTTCCATAAGCTTCTCGAGTCGCTGCGTCGCGCCTCCTTCACTTCTCCTCTCGCCCTCGAACATCTTCAAGATTTTATCTACCACGCCTACACCTTTTATACAGGCTTGCTAGAGGAAGCCTCGCTCAACCCCTTCAAGAGCGGCTGGCTGGAAGCCTTGGGCGATCTTGCAAGCTAAAAATGACTGTGGCTGCTATGGTTGTGGGCCGTGCGGATACTATTAACATTCCAACAGCAGACACTGTTTCTGCAGCCGTCAAGTCTACTGATTTCTAAGGGGACCTGCTCAATGTACCTGCCCATCCCTCCCCCAAATCTGTCAGCGATGCCCTCGCCGCGCGCATTGACGACTCCCCCTCACCTAGTTTCTCAGTTCCAATTGGTACAAGATTCTACTGGAAGTTTGTGCTTTCCTTTCCCCATTCCCCTCAAACTGATTTGTTTCATTTCTGCAACCTCACAGTGTTGCCTTCAGTTCAGTTTCCCGCCGGCTCATATGGGCGGACGCGACGACCGCCATTTCGACGTCCGAACAGATAAAACTTACTATTCAAGATGAATACTCGAAGTGTGCGCTGAGCTGAATTGAACAAGACTGTGACAAGGGAGACCGAAAAATGTGTTACAAGACTCGATAGTGCAATTAAGGAGTCAGCAAATAATGAACTGAGTTGAACGAGATGTATTTGAAGATTCACCTCGAGCTCAACGCGCTTCAAAATCAAGTTGAAGGGAGTGTCGTTGGTAGTGTGCGATCTATTTTATACAATCAAGAGAATCAGTTGAATAGACTGAAACAAAACCGATTGGCAACTCACCAAAGTACTCAATACAATGCGCTACTCGAATGAAACGAATGAATAGAAAAAACCTGCCGACTTTAGGCGAAGCGACACATTAATATGAAAGGATATCTAATTTGGATGGCTTACCTGGTGCGAGGCTGCGCTAACCAGTCGAAAGGTGCATCTCATTACAGAATGAAGTCGGTTAGTATTGGAGAGATTGGTTGTATGCGCAAGACAAGTAAATCCATTAGATATCTGAACCTGGGTGAATAATGGTCACTGTAAGAAGGAGATGAACCGAGCGAAGCAGATAACGATTAAAGTAAAGTGGGCTTACCTTTAGTTGCATTGACGAACGAAACGAGAGTTTACTTACCTGAACGAGACCTTCGAATGAAAGTTACTGTCAGCCTCGACTTGAGTCAACTATTAATTACCTGTTAGAATCTGTATAGGTGCGCGCGCGAATCAAATTACACCGGCATAGGTTTGCCCTTGAAAATTCAAGTCAGACAGGCAATATTTAGGGTAAGGCCTGAGACGAAATTGGTATAGTTTCGGTGTTAGATTCAAAGTGGGCATATTTTAGGCGTCGAGGGTGTAAAGAGTGAAGTCAGTATTGTATCATTTGGGTGTTGAAGTAAAAAAACATGAATGCTTACGGTACAATTTCGGCTTGGAACCTGAAACACACAGAAAACTTGCGGTGCACTTGCATAGTTTCGGTCTTCAGAAGATCGAAGTCAGTATTGGTATGTGTGGAGAAATGCAAAACAAAAAAAAAATCAGACATACCTGGTAGTGTGTACCCGCATAGTTTCGGTGTCCAGCCAAGACATGCGACAAAAAACCTGTAACAAGTCAGATTGACTCAAATGGTGAACGAGTTGGAAATGCGCATCTTGTACCAAACGCAACCTAAGCTGCGCTTCAAATTCAACACCGGGCAACTCTAGAGTATGTTAAAGGAACGAATGCAGTGCTTAGATTTCTTTAGTTAGATTAGACGCACAAGGCTAAAGATCGTGTTTACCCGAACAAAATCCACCCAAACTCAACACTTTCAAACTGACATTCGTTATATAAGTCAATCCTGCTCGATTTCGTCAATACACGAAGAGCAAAGTGCGAAAGAAACAAAAGGCTGACTCTCCGGGATCCCCGAGTCCGCGTCAAAGTCAACCCATGTCCGAGTTTTGAAGTGTTAGTTGAATTGAAAGCGTTCGCTTGAAGGTATAGGGCGAAGGAGACTAAGTTATGAAAAGAGTCAATTGTCGTGATACAGCCGTATTAGATCTTACCTAGACAGTCGAGATGTGGATCTCACAAAGTCATCAGACGGTCAGTCATTCAAATGTTGGAAGTCAATAGGGAGCTCACTTACCTTGCGCACACAGTCTAAATGTGCATCTCATGCACATTGAGAATAAATAAGGGCTGGCTGATTGTGAGGCTCACAGCGGAATCAACCCACTCAACAAAGTCGCCGAAATGTGAATTGAAGGTTAGTCGGCATTGGGTTGGTTGTCGAATTCCGATAGAAGCAGTCAAGTCCCCGCAAGACCGGCGGAGCATCACACTTGGAATTTTTTCGAGGCGGAGCTGGCATAGAGTGGTATAGAAGCTGTAAACAGCAAGATAGAATTTGATTCGCCCGCTGTATGTGTATGAGGTGGCTGAGCGAGATAGCAGCCCAAAGGCGTAATGTATTAGCACATGCTAGAGAGGAAGCATAGAACTACATACGAGGTTGCGCGTGGGTGTAAAAGGGCTTGCAGAGCATGTAGCAGTCGGCAAAATAAGGCTGCCAGTGTACGAGTGAACCGAATTTCGTTTAAGTCGAATAGGTGACATGATACAGTACTTGAGCCGGCATTCGCGCTTTCAGAAGAGCAGTCGCCGAAGAACGTAGACGAATTGTTAGTCGAGGATCAGTGTTCTGAGAGTCGGAGGCGGCCAGGAGGACTGGCCGCGGCCAATGATGATGTCGATCAATACAACGACAAACTCTCTCCCGCCCTCTCTGCCCAGTGCCTGAGTCTCTCGACGTTGACAAACGCAAACACCTCAACTCAGCTCCCACTTCGGCGGACTCATTTGCCCGCATTCCTCTTGATACCTCACCTCCTGCTGTGTCTGCATTCTTTGCTCAAAGCCCACTAAGTATCAGTGACCTTGGTTTTGAGCATCCCTCTGAAGGTCTGTACTCCTCGCATTGTCTATCACATTCTTTGTCGCTCATTCTGCGTCTTCATTCAGTGCACAGGAGTGTATTCCCCAGGCCGTGCTTGGGATGGACGTCTTGTGCCAGGCGAAATCAGGGCGGCAAAACAGCGGTCTTTGTCCTCGCCACCCTCCAGCAATTGAAGCCCGTGAATGGCGAGGTTTCAGTCCTCGTTCTTTGTCGCACCCGTGAACTCGCTTTCCAAATCAAAAACGAGTACACACGTTTCGCCAAGTACATGCCAGATGTCCGGGTCAGCACATTCTACGGCGGTACTCCAGTAGCCAAAGACGCAGAGACGCTTCGAGACAAGAACAAATGCCCTCACATCGTTGTCGCTACCCCTGGCTTTACACTCAAAGCCCGTCCTGACCAGCGTCCTTCCCCAAAACCCTCCACCCGGCGCTTGCTGACAGCACAAGATTAAACCACGTCCGGGTTGCGCGAACCTGCCCACAAGGAAAACAAAGGTGCGTTATTTCAACTCATTCTCTCTCTTTCTGACGCTGTCAACCCACCCACAGCCTTCCACGCCTTTCCACGACCGCGCATTCGCGCCTTTTCTCCTCACACCCCAAACACATCGCCGACCCGTCGCTGTCGAACGCGACGCGTCCGCTCACGCACATAGTCTACCCCTCTCTTCTCCGCAACCGCCGTCTCATCCGAAACCGCCGCCTTCTCGACTCAGCTTCACTCCTTCCACTCCCTTGTCACTCAACTCTTTCCTCCACTGGACCACACGTCGAGCGCAACCCAACACCAACAACCTTAACGATGTTCTTGGCCGTCTCGTCTCACTGCCGTCCCGCTGTCAACGCCGATGTTTGCCGTCGTCCCCAGCAAACCAATTTGCACGACTTGCTCTTCGCCTCGTCTTCGTTGTCTAAGCCGTGCGTTTCTTGGCAGCTCACTTTGTCTCCTGGTACCCTCACCCTTGTGCGGCTTCGCTTGTGTATTCAAACAAAGGTATGTGATCTAGCCCAACCCCGACCTCGACCTCTCTCTTTGACCGCTTTCACGCCACAGTATCCCAATCAATTCAATAGCCCATTCAGCGTGGACTCAATAAAAGAGATACCGCCGTCTCCGCCCCTCAAGTCCTGCTGTTTCGGTCAAGATCGCGAATTCTTTGTTCAAATCCCACTCAAGTCCGCGCCCATTCAAAGACGGTGCCTGCCTGCCGACCACCCCAGCCAACTGCTGTAACGGAACGCAAACTACGTCGGAGCCACGTCTCTAATGAGTAAAATACAGGTGCGCGATCTACCCCACCTCAACCACTCTTTCTGTCTTTCTGACTGCTCTTACCGGGCAGTCTGCGTTCCACGCCCGCATGTTAGCGCCTTTTCTCCCTCCGTGAATCTCACTTCTCACCCGAACGCAGTGCCGTTCTTGCAGGCGCCAACGACGAGTCGGGATCTGGTGGCAGCCATATGCTGGGGCAGCGAGTGTCGGTGATCGGAGGGGAGGCGGCTCTCACTTGTGTCGCAATGTGTCAGCGGACAGTGGCGATGCGGCTGAAGGGAGAGACCCACAACAAAAGCTGAATCTCAGAAGCCGATTGCCTTCGTTCACGATCGTCGCAACCCAATCGCACATCCCTTTCGATACCATTCTCGTCATCAATACCAAAATCCGTAGGTCCTCCGACCGCAGGTTTTGAGGCATACACACTGTCGCCGCTAACGTCGAGCGCGACTTCACAACAATCAAACGACCGCGCACCGAATGTCGCGTCGGCCCTAGCGCCTCTTCCTCCGTCGCCCTCACACCCTGAAGACATCACCACGCCACCGCTTTCGAACGCAAGGTGTTCGCTCACGCCCCGCCCATCCGCTCCGACGCCATGGGTACTCCACCACGCCACCACCTGCCTCGACAATGACAGACATGTTCGTCGGCGCCACCGACGTCGAGCACGACTTTGACGAGAGTTGTTTTCTCGTCGCTTTCCGAAAGCGACTCGCGGACACCCGTTCGATGGTTCCGAATCGCGTCGCCGACGGCGTTGTCAGTAACTTCGACAATGTTCTGGACCAACGCAGACATTTACCGCCTTCCCCAACAAACCAATTTGTATGACTTGGCCAACGTGCGTCATAATACTCTTCGCCTCGTCTTCGTTGTCTTCGTTTTCTAAGCCCTGTCTAAGCCCTTTCTTTTCAGCTCACGTCTCTCATGTTGACCAACCTCAACACGCCCGATGACGCGTTAGACGCCGGTATCGATACTCCTGTTTCCACCGCCCATCTTCGACCTGTTCCTCCGACATCAGCGGCAGACCTACCTGAGACGGGAATCCGCGTGGTACTGGGGAGTGGGTTTGGGCAGAAGGTGGGTGAGCATCATCGGTGAGTGATTCTGTCGGTGCCAAGCATCTCTATCTAATTGCAACGTCGCCCACTAGACACGCGCCGTGATGTTCAAGAAATCTTCCGGACGACGCCGCACCACAAGCAAGTGATGATGTTCAGCGGCACGTTGGCGAAGGAGATTCGGGGCACATGCAAGAAGTTCATGGCCAACGTATGTTGTTTCGTTTTCACATCTACCCTTGTCTCATGATCCATCAGCCTCTCGAAATCTTTGTGGACGATGAGACGAAGTTAGCCCTGCATGGTTTGCAGCAACACTACGTAAAACTCGAGGAGAACGGGAAGAACAGGAAGTTGAACGAATTGCTAGATTCGTTGGAATTCAACCAGGTCGGTTCTTGCTTCTCAGTGAATGACCATCATATTGACCTACTGTTATAGGTCGTTATCTTTGTCAAGTCTGTGGCGCGGGCGAACGAGCTCGACAAGCTATTGGTCTCTTGCAACTTCCCGAGTATCAGTATTCATTCGGGCCTTGCACAGGAGGAGCGGTATGTCGTGTGTTGTGTGATTCGTTTTGTTATCTACAGCCAGTGCAGTATCAGCCGATACACGGCATTCAAAGCGTTCGAGAAGCGTATACTGGTTGCCACTGATATCTTCGGTCGCGGACATCGACGTGGAGCGGGTCAACATTGTCATAAATCACGACTGCCCGCCTGATGCTGACAGCTACCTCCACCGAGTCGGGTGAGTGTGTTCAGGACTGAATACGAAGAGAAGCTTACGTTGCCGACAGTCATGCAGGTCGGTTCGGTACCAAGGGTCTTGCAGTGACTTTCGTCGCGTCAGAGACAGACCAGCAAGTCATGGCAACGATTCAGTCACGGTTCACAGTCGCCGTACCTGAACTCCCTGATCACATCGACTGTGCTGACGCTACCGTGAGCTGAGGTGAGCTGCCTTCATGTTTTTTTCGTGTCTGCCGCTGATGTTCGCGCTTAGAAAGGACTTGAGAAAGGCGAGAACAGCGCGGCGCAAGATTGATGCGCGCAGGTGCTCGGGCGGGAGGCAAATGGAATCGAGATTGGCGGCGGAGAGGCGAGTCGAGACGAGTAGCGTAGAGTGATGCAGTGCACAATATAAGTATGAATTTGAATAAAACGAAGTTGGTTTCGAAGAAAATGATATGTGCGGGATGAGTCCCAGTTTTTCAGTAAGTGATTAATAAAGAACGGTGTAAGAGCTGAGATTGGGGTTGTAGACGGCCATTTCATGTGACTTGTTGTGACATGTCGTGTCTCTCTTCCACAACATCGACGCGTCGACAATGCCTGAATCTGACATAGCAAAGGCTTTGAAGCATGAGATTGAGAAGGCTCTACGCGACGAGGCCAAAATCTCCCAGGACTGGCCTGAAGGTGCGAAGGTTGTCTCGTTCATATGGAATCCGCGCTAATGTCTTTTTAGGCCACCTCGAGATTTTGCCTAGGTCATTTACAGTGGGAACGAACGTGAAATCGTATACGACGCTCACCGTAGATCGCGGGACTACCTTGAATCTCAAGAGCCTCTCCCTAATCTCCGGTACTACGAAAACAAATGGGACCGTGTCCGCGTTCCTGAAAATGCCGACTGGGCCTATCTTGCGCAACACCAACTCAAGGCTGGACCCGTTCATGTTGCCGTCCGTGGCAAAACTCTTGCTCTTGCTGCAGGCTTTGTGAGTTCATTGGATCGGCCAAACGTCGTCTCCCCTGCTTTACCTTATTTTCTTAGCATGTAGTGGTGTGTCACCTCGGGCTCGAGGCGACTATTATCCCTATGAGAGTGGTCGATTACCGCTCACTGGTTGCGCCTTGGAATTGTATTGATGGTCCCAATGAGGACTGCGATAAAGCCGCCCTCATGCGAAGCTTTGTTTTGCCGGAAAGATTTCGTGATCGTGCCCGCCACCTGGAAGACCCCATTGTCAACGTATTCGCGGCTGTTGTGACTGCCAACACTGCATTCGTAATCTGCGACTCCAGCCGGCTCATTCGCCTCTGTGTCCTCAGCTCGTCGGCTCTGGTCACTCAAGACGATTTGCTCCCTGGCTCAGACGTATAGTTTCTTTTTCAAAATACATCTTGCAGCAGCTGACTCTTGTTTATCAGATGTGGAAGTCTCGCCTCTGGAAGGCGTTCCCCGGCGGGCCTGACTGGGTGTCTGAGCTTCCCGAAGCTTTGGCATGCCTGGACCATTGGCGAGACAATGTTTTGAAGTCGGGTAAACGCAAGACGAAATGCATCGTAGACGTTCTCACCGAGGCGAAGGGCCCTGGTGGTGGCATCGGGAAACACCTGGCCAATGACTTCCTCTACGAAGTTGCTATTCATCCCGACACTCCCAGCTTTGTTCTATGCACCGACGACGCATCCTTCTCTCGCCTCCGCAGCCATCTCCCGATTTTCATGGCTCGCTGGGAGTCCCCTCAATACCTCAAAGCATGCGCCGGCCGAACCAACTCCCTCAATCCCTTCGCGTTTAACACAACATCTGATCGCAATTTCTTCTCTTCATATGTACCAGTCTACCGCCGCACATCGGTACGGGTTCGTCGGGATCTATACAACCTTTATCTTGCGAACGGTCTATTCGATCCAGACCACATAATTGGTAGCGCTTCTCCCACTTCTTTACCGTTCTTTGTCAACAAACCAGCTGAAATGTTTCCAGGGACTCTGTATACCAAACCAGTTACGCTTCTCACCAACGAATGGAAGGACGTCCCAGTGCGCTTTTTTCCCCGCAAGCAACACCAACCGATACCATATCATCAACGCTCAGGTTCCCAATGGCTGGAAAACACGAGTCGAGGTTCGTCATTAGTCTATGGGTATGATTGGTCTGTGGCTCACAGACTTCAGGAGCCTATGTTGAGTGATGTAACGAATGCTGGTTTTGCGACTACATTGGGAAGGGCGTCGTTTCGTGAGCAAGTGAATAATAAGACAGATTAGAGCAAGCCAAGCTCTTAGTACACCGCGGCCGCCCACGTAAAGTCTGTGCGATGTCAATCTTCTGAACCGTTTTTTCTGACTTGGTTGTTGCCAGGAGAAGACGGGACTACCTGGGCGCCCTCGGAAGACTGACACGAAGGCGAGAATCGCTAGGAAGGAGGCTCAGGCAAGGGTAATACACCCTATCGCCTTCGTTGAGCAAGAGAATGATGAGCTGTTGGGAAGTGAAATTCCTGAGGACGGTCCGCGTCGTAGCAAGCGAATTCGTCTTACCTAGCAGAAAATTAATACTAATTCACAATCCCCGCAACTTGATTAGTCTTCACTCTTGGGTGCAGTCTGGCTTGAAAGAGACTCAATTTACAATCTATTGATACAATATTTACAGCATCCAGATTCGAATTCTCTGCATTGTCTTTACCTCTCTCTCGAGTCGCTGACTGATTCCACGCAGTGTATCTACTAGCTCTGTCAATGAGAATAGTGTTTTTATCCTGTACAAAACATTCACCCTGTGTTAGCCACTTGCCAAACCCTTGAGTCTGGATCGAGTATTTGGCGAGTGTAATATTCATACGCGTCACGGTGTTCTAGAGTACCATTGTTCTAACCCTCGCTATGCGGTCATCTTTGGGAACAAATCCTTGATCACATTTTTCTTGTATTCTTTGGAGACTCCTCTACACCCCTGAATTTTTTCAGCATAGGTTTCTCTTGAAAATTGAGGCCCCATAACCCAATGTTTGCGGGTCATGATTCCGACTCAGTGTGACAGTTTGTGACACGGACCCTCTCCGCCCGATTTCACGGTGTCCTCACCTCTCTCGCTCTTCTTTCGTCGTCGTCTGCTTTCACCGTCGCTATTTGCTCCGAAAATTGACATACAACACAGTTTATGTGCAGAAGACTGCCAGTTCAGTGCTCAGCTCCTGGTTCTTGACTCACTGCCGCAGCGCTCGTCTACATCACCATCATTAGCACTGAATGCCACACCTCATCCCGCCTCCCAACGCTGGCACAATAGTTCTCCTCTAATCCTTCTTCCACTCGTCCTACCCACACCTCTCGCTACTTGAGAACACCACTTGGTAACTTGAAGCTGCCCTCGTCGTCACGCACATATGCGCAAAGGTGCGTGTCGGTTTGTTTTCCTTGTTGCTTCCAGCTCGCATCTAGTACATAGAGCTGCTGCCGTCTCCCCTTCTCGTTCTCTTGTCTACCCCTTCTGCGCACACCCTATGTTCCCCTCGTCAAACCAACACTTCCACAACTCACCCATACTTCACTTACACCCAACCGCACGCTGTTCCCGCCCTGCACTTACTGTGTTTGCCCCCCCTCCCTCCCCCCTGACTCGTCTGTGATGATGTTCACGTCAAGAAAGGTCCGTCACCGCCGTCTAGTTTGGTGTCCGCGCCACGCTAACTTCTTTTTAGCTTCTGTCACTTTTACTTCTCTTTCTCTGCCGTCGCACCGACCTCCGCTTTCATCTCCGCCCCTTCGGTGACTCACATACCACAAGTTCCCGCCCCACGTCCCGCCGACGACCCGCCCTTCGCTTTGCAAAACCGACGCTGTCATGTACCTACTTACACAAAGAAGTATTCAGATCAACGTACGCCCCGCCGCTTCATCTCGTTCATCTGACTAACAACACCCTCTCCACTCTAGCCCGCCTCCTCCCCACCTTCACTCATATCACGGCCCCACCCGAGTCGATCTGCCTGCCACCGCTGCACCCTCGTTCACCGCCTTTTCACGCCTCCGACGCATTCGTTCCATTCCGCCCTCCCGACTCCACCCTCAAACACCCCTCCCACGCGCTAGTCGCTGCAACCACCCTCCTCGATACCTCAGGACCAGCAATGCCGATGATGTCGTTTGCGAAGACGCGTACACGTCCCCTTACTAACCACACTCCTACCCATTCTAGCACCGGCTCGTGAGGGCGGCATGGAGGTGAGGCTCAAAGGGAAATCGGTACAGCTGTCCCGCATTGTTTGTATACCAACCTTTGTATTTTAACTAACCGGAATGAATCATCTTCTTTCTGTTGCTTACAGAATATTTTGTTATGCACCTTGTCGGCGCCGTTCCAGAATCACATTAGAGTTCATTTGAATCGTGAATACAGTACAGTGGGATTGTTTTGGGGAGGACTGAACTGACACAAGTGATCGTAAATACAGTACAGTGAGATTATTTTGGGGAGGATTGACCGGATTATAATACAAATGAATTAAGCCGGCAAGGCAGGATGTGAGAGTTGAAAACATGGGTGGATAGCTGGGCAGACAGAGATGGGGGGGGGGAAGGTGGACAACAAAGCGAAAGCATACAACAGCAGAGGGTGGAATGGATGGAAGGGAAAAGCTGATTATCATAATCACTGAGATAGGTAGGCTACAAGTTGGGTCAGTTTGCTGTAAAGTTCATTCTGTGACAGAGTAGATACACGGCGTTCGTCGTTGCTGCCGAGGGCATCGTTTCTGGGAGGAAAAGGCTGATCACAGAATCCGGTGGGCCCAAACATTGACCTAACGGCTTGCCAAAATACATAGGTAGTATGGGCGGTCGGCGAAGAAGCGAAGGCCGGGGGTGAATTTCTCCAGGAATGTGTGCGAGCAAGAACCTTCGCCTTGCGATAAGCTTTGGATTTTTTGGCGAAGGTGCTTGGGTTCCAGCCAAGCTCAATGACCACGTCTGCTGTGGTGAGCTTCCTGCCTCCGTTAAACTTTACACAACTGTCCTGCTTCACAACGGAGAGCCCAAACCAAGAAACTATCTCGCATGCATGATGGTGATTCCGAATCATGCCCCATAGTGTCCCCAATTCTTGGTGACGGCCTTGAGTTATTTCGTCGTCTGTAAATCCAGCCCTCTGTAGAATGAAGGCTACACCGACATATTCTGTGATTTCCGGAGAAAGCAAGAAGTTGGCAAGTAGGGGTTGGGCGGGCAGACAGGAAGGGAGGGTGGGTGGCGAGGAGAGGTCAGTAGATCTGAAACTGTTGCGGCTGAAGGCGATGACCCAGGGAGGGGAAAGTATAGTTCGGAGGAAGGGTAAGCTGAGCGGAATGAATGTGATTAGATTGGCTTTATAAAAAATACAAACAAGGAGCTAACCATTGTCTAGAGAGTACCCGACATTTTGATCAATTGGGGCTTCTGTAACAAATGATTGCAAAGCAGAATTAGAGGTCGAAGCTTCGTCTGGCAATGCAGGAGGTAGAGATGGGAGGAAGCTGAGGTCAAATATGGGCGAGCGTTGCTCGTGGAGGTTGGACAGAATAAGAATGAAGTGTTTTGCAAAGGATCGGAGACCGACTGCTCGAAGACATCTTTTGTAAGTGAAGATTTCGGGCATCTCCCCCCACGCCCTGTCGAGAGCAACTGAGTCGATACGCCGTTCGGTAGAATATGGAGGAAGAAACTGATGGAATGAACCAAGGCTACGGTAGCCATATCCCGGATTTTTCTTCCGACTGTCAAATATCGGGATTGAAGTCGTAGCAATTTGCATATGAGGACGAAGATTGGGGGTTCGAAAGGATATTGTAAAGGAGGATGGGCAATTCCGAATGGGGATTTGATAGGTTTTGAACTTGGAAAAGAATGGAGCCCACCAGGGACGATAGTTGAATGGACGAAGAGTCGGAATCTTCAGGATATAATGCAATGGCTTGTCCAGTGACAAAAAGGTTTAAAAAGTCGTGCGACTCCAAATCAAAATGGGAGGAACCATCTGGGAGAGCAACGACAGTGCAGGAAACAATTTCGGCGGGTGGCAGACCACCCGTCGCCATCGTTTGTCATTGAAGCACGAAGGAACGAGGGTTTGTTTGGTTCTGTTTCGAGTCACATGTATCGTGTGCTTGTCCGGCCCGGTGAACTATCTCTCCGCTTTACTGCTATGGCGCTTTCTGGGGCGGCGTCTGAAGAGCTTCTGAATGCTTTTCGACAACATTATCATCGCTATGAAAGCAGGGTTCATGAGGCTATAGCTAACTCTGCGGATGCCATGGTTCTCTGGAGACTCGGCGACGACTTGGAGCAATATCTTGGACTGGTAGACGAGGTAGCGTGAACGTATGAGGCAGTCTAGCATTGGCTCTGAGAATTGTCTGTAGTATCGCGGTATTTTTCCTGAAGAAGAACTCACTCTCATCTTGCAAAACGGAGCAACAATGCAAAATGATATAAGACTACAATACCAAGATGCTGTTGATCGGTCCACCATGGCCACCCTGTCGTAGTCCGTACTGTTCATACGGGCTCTCGAGGCAGACCCTCCATCGAGATTGACCCCGATTTTCTTCGTTGGGCTTATTCGCTGCGATCTACATCTAGCATCGCTCGCTTTCTGGGAGTCAGCCGCCGCACAGTTAGATATGCTCTGCTCGAGCATGGCATAGCTGCCCCTCGTCAGCAGCCTGCCCCACTCGCAGCTGCCCACCGGGTAAACGACACTGAAGAGAACGACGAGGAGCAGGAAGTTGGTGCCCCAATCTAACATCATATACCGGTCCTCTCTCTACCATATCAGAAGACGATCTCGACGCTCTACTCATCAGTCTGCGGCGGCACTATCGGAGGGCGGGTGTAACTATGTTAGATGGTATGCTGCGGCGACTCGGTCACCACGTCCCGAGAGAGAGGATCAGACAGTCTCTCATCCGAATCGATCCTGTTCACCGTGTATTCGAAAGAATCACTATACGTAGACGCACCTACCATGTTCCTGGCCCCAATTCACTTTGGCACCATGATGGCCAGCACGGTGAGATATCCGTGACTTCATCTCTCAGTTTTCTCATCTTTTATACTAGGACTGATCCGCTGGCGAATTGTCATTCATGGCTTCATAGACGGATATTCTCGGCTCATTACAGGTCTCCGCGCAAGCGATAACAACCGCGCTCAGACTGTTTTAGATTTATTTTTGGCAGCAGCAGCTATTTATCTAGCTCCATCCCGCATGCGTGGAGACCACGGGGTGGAGAATCTTCTAGTTGCAGCGTACATGGTCGCTCTACATGGAGAGGGCAGAGGATCATATCTTTGGGGCAGGTTCGAGCTTTCATTGCTCGTCGAGGGTAGAACTGACACAGATTTTACAGAAGCGTACATAATGTTCGGATTGAACGGTTATGGGTGGATGTTACGGCTCAAATTGGCGCCACCTGGGCCGATGTCTTCATTCTCTTGGAGCTCCATCACGGCCTCGATATCAACAATTCTTTTCACATCTGGCTTTTACATTATTTGTTTTTGGATCAAATCAACAGACAGCTCGAATTCTTTCAAGAATCGTGGAACCACCACCAGATCCGCATGCGTGACGGGCCAAACCGGAGCCCAATAGACATGTTTGGATTCGACTCGTTGGTGCATGGTGTGCGAGGAACGAGCGTGGCTGAAGAGCCCATGACAAACGAGGAGTTGGAGGTGTACGGGGTGGACTGGGAAGGTTTGCACGATGAGAGTCTCCTTGAGTCGCGCCAGGAGAACAACACAGTCGATGAAGGCACAACTTCTTGGATCGGTCGTATTGGCCCGCCTCCCGAAGACCAACTCAATGAGGTGTTGGTTGATCCGCCGATTGGCCCGCTGTCGCCGTTGGAGATGGAAGAAATGGATGCCCAGCTGGGTCCTCTTTTTGGTGCTGTGGAAGATGCGGAGGTGGCAAATTTGTGGACGCAGGCTTTGGTATTAGCTAGACAAATGCATCCAGAATTGTTTTGACTCAATGACCAGTGTATTCTATTGCTAATCTATCCCTTTCTACCCCTCTATGCTTTTGTTGGGCTGTCTGGCATCTATTCGAGCAGTCGGATGATTTTCTTAGCATTGTCCCGGTTCGTTATTTCGATATTTTGATTGGGAAGACACGGCATCAGACACAGTTCTGGGCATCAGACACACTTCTCACGGCCAGATCAAGGGACTCCTTGTATCCTCCAATTTTCAGTTGGTAGTTCATACCTTACTAGCTGTGCTATGTTATTGCGACTTGAAAGTTGCGAGTTCGGAGTTCGATGTTCAGATTACCATTTTCGGACATTGACATGGTAACAATCTCCGCATTGTTCGGTGCTCGACTTCCGAGTTGACAAAAACTTGGGAGTACCGACTTGAAAGTATCCTGAAAGTACTCACTTCCCACTTGTGAGTACATCCAAACTATGCTCTTCGCACTTCCACCTCAAATAAATAACCAGATCCGCATGCGTGACGGGCCAAACCGGAGCCCAATAGACATGTTGGATTCGACTCGTTGGTGCATGGTGTGCGAGGAACGAGCGTGGCTGAAGAGCCCATGACAAACGAGGAGTTGGAGGTGTACGGGGTGGACTGGGAAGGTTTGCACGATGAGAGTCTCCTTGAGTCGCGCCAGGAGAACAACACAGTCGATGAAGGCACAACTTCTTGGATCGGTCGTATTGGCCCGCCTCCCGAAGACCAACTCAATGAGGTGTTGGTTGATCCGCCGATTGGCCCGCTGTCGCCGTTGGAGATGGAAGAAATGGATGCCCAGCTGGGTCCTCTTTTTGGTGCTGTGGAAGATGCGGAGGTGGCAAATTTGTGGACGCAGGCTTTGGTATTAGCTAGACAAATGCATCCAGAATTGTTTTGACTCAATGACCAGTGTATTCTATTGCTAATCTATCCCTTTCTACCCCTCTATGCTTTTGTTGGGCTGTCTGGCATCTATTCGAGCAGTCGGATGATTTTCTTAGCATTGTCCCGGTTCGTTATTTCGATTATTTTGATTGGGAAGACACGGCATCAGACACAGTTCTGGGCATCAGACACACTTCTCACGGCCAGATCAAGGGACTCCTTGTATCCTCCCAATTTTCAGTTGGTAGTTCATACCTTACTAGCTGTGCTATGTTATTGCGACTTGAAAGTTGCGAGTTCGGAGTTCGATGTTCAGATTACCATTTTCGGACATTGACATGGTAACAATCTCCGCATTGTTCGGTGCTCGACTTCCGAGTTGACAAAAACTTGGGAGTACCGACTTGAAAGTATCCTGAAAGTACTCACTTCCCACTTGTGAGTACATCCAAACTATGCTCTTCGCACTTCCACCTCAAATAAATACCGAAAAATGATCTCATATGTTCTTTAGAAGCAGGACATGGTCGATCTGGCAAGTTCGTGAATCGACGAATCACGATGAACTGTGATGCACATATATACCTTGATGCTGAACGGGGAGGTGTCGTAGCGATAGAGTATGACTGACATGGGGACTTGCACAGAAGTTGTGTGGATTCTTGGGATAACTTTCAATGGAGAAGGCTTTAACGTTAGCTTCGACCAAGCTTTGACTTGGCTGTGACTCGGATGTTATTTTGGATCATTGCATAAGAAAAAAAATGGAAACAGGCCGAGTCGCCGATCGAGCTTGAATATGTCTTGGGCGCATAGGGCGCAATACATGGGTGCTGGAAGGTTGATATTCGTAAAAGTTCCGACAGAAACGCGCGCTTATTGACTGGGTGGAATTATGCGAAAGAAACGGAAGGCTTTACCGCCATGCTGACTGTTTGACTTCAGGTGCTGCCTCGACAAAAAGCAGAGGCAGTGAACTGCGGTTAGAAACGCAAATGCAATTTTCTGTGTACAGCGCCACGACATTCGTACCGCAATAAATGTCACCGTGATTCGTACCGCAAACCGCTCAGTGTTCCGACTCCCGAGTCCGAAAATACGCTTCATGATTCTTTGTCTCTGAGTCTGTTGCAAAAGGGTGGATTGCTAGCAGAAAAATCGTAGACAAGGCCCAGGGCTGAATAGGGTGGGTTTCGCGGCGAAAGGGACGGCGGGATGTGACAGGGATAATTGAATTGGTCGTCAGTGAGGCTGGGCGGTGCTGGCGCGCGGTGTTTGACACCGATTGCGGGCCAAATAACCTTAAAGGGTCCAGTTAAGCGGCACGCCTCACTCTTAGCTTCCACTTTCTTTCTTCATCCTACTTTTTCCACCATGGATAGACCGCCGTTGCCTTCCTCCAACTCGTCCTATGGAGATCCCTTCGCCAACCCTCGTCCCCATTTCGCAGAACCGTCTGAAGAGCACTACCCGAGACCATATGAGAGCTCTACTTCGCTCGGTATGACCCAGGATTTCCATCAAGACCACCAGTATGAGGACGATGAGTTTATTGAGAAGCAGCCTCTTGCAGGCGGCGAGTCGTTCACCGGTGGTTCTACCCCCCAGGGTGCGTCATTTGTCGCCAATGTATCACTTGAATGCCTTCAACTCAACTGCCTTTGCAGCCCTGTCGACCCCAATGCCTATGGCGACCCCTATCATGGAGGGCGCCCGGGTTCAGTCGTTTCTACTTCTACCACCGGCGTTGAGAGCGCCTGGCGTCGTCGTCAGACCATCAAGCGCGACCGGGGGTGTCACTAGGAAGGTCAAGCTCACCAATGGCAACTGGATCACCGAATATCCCGTTCCCACCGCCGTTTATAGCGCCATCGAGGCCAACTTCCGCCAGACAAACACCACTGAGTTCTCACACATGCGGTATACTGCCGCTACAGTAGATCCCGATGAGTTTAACGAGGCAAATGGTAACGCATCCAATTGCAACATGTTTGCTGTCTGCTAAACTTTACATCCCTTAGGCTATTCTCTCCGTACTAAAATGTACAACCGCCAAACTGAGCTGCTTATTGCTGTCACCTCATACAATGAGGACAAGACTCTTTATGCCCGCACACTCCACGGTGTCATGCTCAACATTCGTGACATTTGCAAAACCAAGCAGTCCAAATACTGGCGTCGTACTGCAGAAGAGGGAAACCCCGGCTGGCAGAGAATCACCGTCGCTCTCATTGTAGATGGTCTTGACAGCATGGACAAGAGCGTGCTCGATATTCTGGCCACTGTCGGAGTGTACCAGGATGGTGTCATGAAAAAGGACATCAACGATAAACCGACCGTCGCACACATCTTCGAGGTAAAGCTCTCAGCGAATTCTTCAGTCGTGAGGCTCATGCGTGTGTCTGCAGTATACCACTCAGCTGTCGATCGATACCTCACCTCAGCTTGTGCTGCCACAAGCTGGTGACGCCAACAACCTTGTCCCCGGTACAGATTATCTTCGTTCTCAAGGCGAAAAATCAAAAGAAAATCAACTCTCACCGTTGGCTTTTCAACGCTATTGGTCGTATGCTACAGGTACGGTCTTCGCAATGCTTTTCATCTCTGCGATACTCATCACCTGGCAATGCAGCCAGAGACATGTGTCCTCATTGACGCGGGTACCAAGCCCGGCCACAAGTCTATTTACTACCTGTGGGAGGCATTCTACAATGACCCCAACCTCGGTGGTTGCTGTGGTGAAATTCACGCCATGATCAAAGGCGGCAAGAAGCTCCTCAATCCTCTTGTCGCGGCTCAGAACTTCGAGTACAAGATGTCCAACATCTTGGATAAGCCTCTGGAAAGCAGCTTTGGCTACGTCTCTGTGCTCCCCGGTGCCTTTTCGGCATACCGTTACCGCGCTATTCTGGGCCGACCTCTCGAACAGTACTTCCACGGTGATCACTCATTGGCGGATCGTTTGGGACCCAAGGGTATTTACGGAATGAACATTTTCACCAAAAACATGTTCTTGGCTGAGGATCGTATCCTCTGTTTCGAGCTGTGGCCAAGGCTGGTGACAGGTGGACGCTAACCTATGTCAAACCCAGCAAAGCTGAGACGGATGTACCCGAAACCGCTGTAGAGCTTATCGGTCAGCGTCCGTCGGTGGTTGAATGGTTCTTTCGCTGCCTCGGTGTACGCCCTCGTCAATTTCTTCATGTTTTACAAATCCGGCCACGGTATCCTGCGCATGTTCTTCCTCCATATCCAGGCCATTGTACGTGTTTGCTCATCCTCATCATTCACTGTCGAGCCTCATCTGTTGCCAGTACAACATCTTCTCCCTCATCTTCTCTGGTTTGCCCTGGCCAATCTTTGGCTCACGTTCTCTATCATTATCGACCTCCTCCCTGGCCAAGGAATCATCATTTTCGGCACGGCTTCTATCACGCATTGGGTTAACAATGGATTCAAATGGCTTTATCTGTCCTTCCTCGCATTGCAGTTCGTACTTGCCCTAGGTAATCGACCAAAGGGTGAACGTTTTGCATATACGTTAACGCTATGGGTGTATGCCTTCCTCGCGGTTTATCTCCTTGTCTGCTCTTTCTGGCTCACGGGCAAGGCTTTTGCCAATATCCCGAAAGAGCTGGCGAACAAAACTACGAGTCAAGTCATCGCCACTTTCTATCAAGCCGCCTGTAGGTGCTTTGATAGCTGCAATGGTATCCACCTTTGGTAAGCAGGCTTTTTATCCCACTTCGCTTGTCCTGGACTGAATTCGCTGTCCAGGTATCTACTTCGCTGCGTCATTCTTGTACCGCGATCCCTGGCACTTGTTCTCGTCTTTCTGCAGTACCTCTGTCTCGCACCCAGCTTCACAAATGTTCTCAACGTCTACGCATTCTGTAACTTGCACGACGTATCGTGGGGTACAAAGGGTAGTGACAAGGCGGAAGCGCTTCCTTCCGTTTCGACGAAGAAGAATGATACAGAAGCTGTCGTGGAGGACGTTGCGCATAAGCAGGAAGACGTCGATGCCGCCCTTCAAGGAGACTGTCACTCGCGCCATCACTAAAGTGGAAGTGAAAGAGGTACCAGAAAAGCCGACCATGGATGACGAGAATAGTGAGTTGTACAGTTTTTTTTGGCTGCAGTATCATGCTCATTCGTCGAATCTTACTAGAAACATTCCGTACTCGTCTCGTTGCCGCCTGGATGTTGAGCAACGCCACCCTCGCCATTGCCATCGAGAATTTGAACGGATTACAAAGCACGGACTTTGAAACGAACGAGCAGCAGCTCCAGAAAAGCAAAACGTCTACTTTGCAATCATTCTGTACTCGACATTCGGCCTGTCGCTTGTACGATTCGCCGGGGTACGTGTTTCGGTTTCATTGAGATGGTGTCGAAGTCCTCATCTGCTTTCTTCTCGCAGTGCTTGTTCTACTTCTTCAAGCGGAATCTTTTCAGATTGTGCAGGAGGAACTGAGCTCTGTGCCACGGTCTTTCTTGCTTTGCTTTCTTGATACACAACCACGATCCACTCATTCTACCTCATACGGACTCAGACACACTATGTTACTAAACTATATTTAAGGAATATATTTCTGATTGTCGGTAGCCCGAACGTTGTCGCTACTTCACACTGCTTGCTGCCACGGTTCATTGAAACATTGTAGCACATTGTGGCATGGTCATCTGTATTTCTCAAGAGTACATGCCAGAAAACTCACTCCTGTCCTCGTCATAACCTCCCGCGGGTACATAAACGGGATCTCCATAACCCACGAAGTCACCATTCCAGGTCAACGTATGGGACTGCGCCGCTGCTGTGCAGTTCTTCCATATGAGTTCGGATCCGGGTCAGTAACTCCGCATCTTCTACGCTTGTAGTGGATTCTTCAGATTGAGCTGATCTCCCCGTCGCATCGGATGATTCTGCTAGTGCACGGCGACACATTGGGCACGACCCATGCTAATTTCGTTCGTTATGCATCAGTGTCAATGGGAGTAACGAGATGTCGGAAGAATTTCCGCCGGTACGCACCCCGCCGCGAATCCATTTGGATATACTGGAAACGTTCAGAGCAAGGCAGTGTGCAGAGCTAGAACTAGTACGGACTCTCTCCGACAGAATAGATGTCCGCATTGCCAGGTTTCAGCGAGTTTGGTGACGCCTAGTTCTTCAGCAGGGTATGCGGGTGAATCCATGGCGAGCGCTGTTTCCTCCTCGGCTAGGATGGCGGCAAAGGGAGTGAAGCAGATGGGGCAGAGTGAGTCTATTCAAAATATTCCGCGTACCAATAACAAAACAGCTTCGAGGCTGCGGAATGCTTGCGTGGTGACCTAAATCGCGGACCTGGTCCTCAGTCAGACGAGGTAGATGGTCGGTGAGTGATCGGCTCTGTCTGGGCGTAGTCGATTAATGAACGGCGACGCGCCGGAGGATTACACTCACTCGGGGGACAAGTGTGCTCCAGGATTTTCGCCACGAGCAATAGCATCAGAGACTATCTGAGAAATGCGCTCCCGAAGCTGGTTGAGGCTGGCGGCGTCCTGAGGCGCGGCGGCAAAAAGGGACTGCAAGTCGGCCATGGAAGTAAAGTATAGTCGATACGTGTCGCGCCGCGTATGCTTTCCGTACGTAATTCAATTTCTGTCAAACTCAGGGAAATTCTCCTGTCAGTGGTCACGGTCGCGTGACTCGCGGTTCCGGCAATTTGTTCGGACCGAGAGGGAGGCACCCTCCTGAAATCAGACATGCACTGGCAATCGACGGAGGACTTGTTCTTGAACCTTTACCATGTCCACCCCTTGGATTCCGAAGCGCACTCTCGCAGAAGGTAGTCATTGCCATGTATTTCTACCGCACTCTCCCGATGGGCTCATCGCTTTTTTCTAGTTGAAGCCCTTCTCTGTGCTCCCGGTCAATCTCCAGGTGAATTAACCAGAACAGGGTCCATTAATAGGCAAACACTAAAAACGGGAACTAGGCGATATTCTTGTTTTGGAATCGCGCGTCATTGACGGGCGGAGTACAACGAGTATACAAGAATCAGTGGCCGAGCACCCGTATATTCTGGCTGGGGACGTCCCAAATCTATGCCGTCCGTCGTCTCCTTTCTCCTTCCCCTAACACTTGTTCAGAGGACTTAACAGGACAGGACATATCTCGTGTTCGAGAACCAGAGATACACCTATAAAGAAACATTCATTCGGTCTCTGAAGGCTGCTGCAGTATTCAAGGACGTTTTTGGAGTGACCAAAGGCTAGTGTGGTTTCAACAACTTGAAGGTCGCGCATATCGCTAACGATTCGATCGGATATCACAGGAAACAGAGTCGCTATTTGCTCTCGCAATTATCCGGAATACATCGTTGCCTTTTGGGCCTGCCGTCAGTCTATGCGCTCCTTTAGTGAGAGTTTTTCCTTGCCTTACTTGTTCGCCTGCCTACAGACCTCCTGGGAGCCGTGCCAGTGCTCGCCAATGCGTAAGTTTGAAGTCAAGGTAGAGCAACGACTCTCTAAATCTATCTCAGGTGGCTCCCTAATGGACCTCTGCTTCATTGCCTGAATCTCACGCAATGCAAGCTGATCATGCTCGATTCAGAAAGGGTAAAAGCCAAGGAATCTCCTCCCTTGGTGCAAAACTAATCTCATACAGGCGGACCGACTTGAACCTGAGTTACAGAAGCTGACTGGGGGACCGAAAGTGGTGGTATTGGAAAGTCACGAAGGCAAAGGACAATGGAAAGGAATGCAACCCTGGCAGCATGTACTCGAATCCTATAACGGAGACCCGCGCAAGGTAATACAAGACGATCCGAAGGTCGTGCCTGAGGACGACTGTGTTATCTTTTTCACTTCTGGCACAACTGGTCTGCCGAGTAAGTTCCTGGCTTTTTCTTCCGCATGTAAACCAATATTTTCACAAGAGGGCGTTTTGAGCACTCAACGTCAATTTCTCACAAATCCAATCAACGTGAGTCTTGGTTTATTAAGGAGTAACAATGCAAAGCAACGAATACTCGTAACACGCATTCCAGACAATTGTTGCCAAACGCAGAGCTTTACTAAGACGCGGTGAAGATATCCCTGCGCCAACACCTCAAGATCCCCAACAGGGAGTTTTAATTGCTGTTTGTTTCTCCCACATACGATGTCATCTATTGCTCAAGTCTCTCATCCTCTAGGTGCCTTTGTTCCACGTCACGGTATGTCGTTATACCCATGCGTTTGCTGCTCTCAAATTAACGTGTCCTTCAAGGGGGTGAGCGCTGGCTCAGGAATTCTGTTCTACTCTTGACACCGTTCTATTCGACCAGTTATCCTCGCAGCTGGTGATAGATCTCTTTCTCCCTCGTCAACATCCAGCTCATATCTGACAGATGTCGTCCACATTGGCGGTGCAAAAGTAGCTCTCACGCGAAAATGGAATCCCAAGGAAGCTGCCCAGTAAGAATAACGAATGGCGAGTTTTCCGTGCTGACTCGTTGCCCAGATTGATTCGTCGCGAGAAATTGACGACTACCGGAGGGTGCGCAGTTTCCGCTTGTTCTCCAAATGATCTTCCTGACTTTCGACAGGGTTCCTTCCATGTCTGTCGACCTAATCGAGAGCGAGCTCAAGGGCTACACTGGGCTCGAGATGATGTCGCACGGCGGCGCCGCTGCCGCTGCTGTACTAACTTCAAGAGCACGCGCAGTCTTCCCCAACACCATGCTGTCCGTTTGTTTTCCAGTGGCTGCATCACTGAAGTTCTGACGTAAATTTGCAGGGCTCAAGGGTATGTCCAATGAAGAAGATAAAACTGATGAATGAAACAACCTCGAATAGTTATGGCATGACGGAATGCAACAGTCTTGCTGCTTCAATTGGTCGGTCTATTGTCTCTCGATGAGACGAGTTTGATAATGTTCCATAGCCGGAGAGGACTACGAAACCCACCCTACTTCGACGTATGTTGCTTCATCTGTCGCTCTGATCTAAAATCACCTGGGGGTGCATCAGGGGTCTGCCTGCACCAGTCAACGATTTTCTCATCGTCAAGGATGGAAAGATCATGCCTCGCGGGGGAGCTAGGTGAGATCTGGATTCGGGGCCCAAACGTCATGAAGGTTACTGGCGGGATCAAGGTAAATCTTTGCGACAATAACGCAACACTTGCAGTCGTTAACAGAACTCTATAGCGGCCACCGACAAGGTCGTCACCAAGGATGGATGGCTCATGAGCGGAGACATAGGTCTCCTGGACGAGCATGGTTTCCTCTACATTCGCGACCGAAGTAAGTTTCTGTGGTGCTGAACGCATCATGAACCTCAATTCGCTGCAGTCAAGGATATCATCATACGTGGGGGTGAAAACATTGACTCGACAACAGTAGAGAATGCGCTCTTCATGGACGGGGTTATGGAAGTGGCTGCAGTCGCGGTACCGGATGAAAACTCGGAGAATTAGTCGCTGCTGTGGTCTCCGTTCAAGCAGATCATCGGGCCAAGGTAACCGAAAAAGCCCTCATGGCTTTAGCGCGCAGTCGGTAAGTGTCAATTGAACGCTACTGATGGGCAAGTCACTGATATGTCTGACATCAGCTTGCCCAAGTTCGCGGTGCCCGTCTTGATCATTTTCCAAGAATTGCTTCCACATAATGCCGCTGGTAAAATCATTAAAGGTCACCTGCGCACCGTGGCCCGCCTTGAGTGGGAGAAGCGAGGACGTCAACCCGTTATCGCGAAGCTGTAAGCTAGAACGACCAATTATGTTGGTCGGTGGGTGTCGTTGGCTGGACCATTTCTCATAAGGATTTCCATGGATTTATCATTGTTTATCTACGAGCAAAATTGACTGAATATTACGGGTATGGACTAGAGTAAATAACAGAGTTCCATGAAGTAATAACGGGAACGAAGACGCTAAACCTCTGCCACATCTCTCCTCCACTTGTCGACCGCACCATACTTGGCTTCATCGTGTAGCGATGCTAAGGAAGGAGCCACAGGAGGCTGCATCATCATTGGAGGACCAAAGAAACCGGATCCCATCATCGGTTGTTGGAAGAACATGCTTTGGTGCATCTGAGCCTGCATCATCATATGTTGGTGCTGGGCCTGCGCTTGTGCCATCATGTTGAATTGAGAGCGGCGCTGCTGTTCAGGGTGATAAGCCAGAGGCATATCATCGTCGTCTCCTCCATGTCCAGACGTCGAAGGTAAGACTCGCGATGCGCGCAAACCGAGGGGCTGGTCGTCCTCGTCTTCGTCGTGTCGCGACTCAGACCGTCGGTCAAAGTTGATAGAGGGGAGACTGAGCTTGGTTTTCTGAAGAAGCACCGACAAGGGCTGCTCCTCGTCTGAGTCTGGAGATGTCTGGAGCTGCGTTGCTCGCTGTGCAGCACGATCGATTGTCGCAGCAAGCGGCAGGTCCTCTTCACTGTCATCGTCGTGCAGTTGGCGAGTGGGTTTCTGCGCCTTCTTTGGGTACCGCGGGCCCGTCCCAGTTGTACGAGTGGGACCACCCGCTTCTTCCTCGGACGACCAGCCATCACGAGCGTTCTCTTGCCGTTGTGAAGGCCCAGCAGCATCACTTTCCTCACTGTCAGAATCATCATTAACTGGGGAGGTCTTCGCGGAGCCGAAGGAATCGCTGGTAAAACTGGAGGCCCTTCGTCCATCCGAGGTTGGTTTAAAACGGATTCAGAGGTGCTCATCGCCTCGGGCATTGCAGCCACAGACGACTCCTCTGTAGCTTTGCCTTTTCCCTTCCGTTTCTTCCTGCCTCGTTTCATCTCCGCTTTTTCCCTCCGCTGCTTTCCGCAGCTCTTCGTCAGCTTTCTCTTGGGCCTCGATATCCTTCAATTTGGCAAGTTCGCGTTCCCACAGTGTGTCGACACCAAATACAGAACGACTGGTAGGGGCGCGGCTTCCGAGTCCAGGACGCAGCATCTTATCGTCCTCTTCGAAATTGAGCAGAGGCTGGGAATTTCTTCGACCTTGTGAGCCGAAGGAGTCCATATGCTGCGTCAAAGGTCGGCCGGAGGAATCGGGACGGGCCTGTAACGACGCTGGATCTATAAGCGTACTGCGGCGCTGGGTTTGAGGGGCGTGCCATCATTGAAGGGCGCTCGTCGCAGTGAAAACCCTAGTCAAGGTGGTTAGGAAGATTGACCTGAGGACAGTTGCATGTATTACCGTGATTTTGATCTCATCTCAGCCTTGCGATTTTCAAGATCATCAATGAGACTCTTTCCAAGAAGCTTGCCTGCAGGCCGGTTGGGTTTCGACTGTTCGTCAGCGGGTAACGAGAATTGAGGAATTCCTTCATCCTCCAGCGGCATGGCCTGTTGCACCTGCATACCATCCTCCGTAGCCCGCTGCATGTTATCATCAATGTCGGCATAAGTTACATCTCTGTGTCCGTCTACAAGTAAGGTGTTGCGGAATGTCAATTGAGACAGAGTCAAATTCATTCGCGGGTTGGGAGTGAATAGGTTGGATGCAGTCGGTGGCGCAGAAGAGGACGAAGGATCAAGCGCGTGAGATGAACGTCGCGTCGATCGAGCACCTGGAGGGAGTGGAGGATCCGCAGAGACAAGAAACCATCTCGCGTTTGAGAAGTCGAAGACGGGACATTGGTTGTAGATTGCAGAGGGCTGGGCATTACAAGGATTTTCGGGCGCAACAGTTCCATGGTAGAATAGCGGCGTTCCCGGCCTTGACCGGTCTTTACGGAGGCGTCGTCCAACATCATTCGCGTTCCCATTGACGCGGTTGATATAGTACGAGCATGAGCGGCGCCTTTGGGATCGAACTTCGACATCATGCTGGGAGGTCGTAGTGCAAACGGATTGTTTTCGTCCAGCAGATTCATGCTACTACTGGAAATTGCGCGTGGTCGAGGACCCAAATCATCATCACCTGGAAAGGGTCTGGGATCCATGCTGCTAGACGAGTATTGTCGATCGAATGCGGGCTGAGAATTCGGGTCGAATTTCGACGTGAAGACAGAGGACCGGAAATCATTCTGTCTTGGCTGTGGGGAAGGGGAACGAACTGAGCCGGTAGGAAATGGAACTGAATCAGGCAAGGGTTGCGAAGTTACTCGTTGTCGCTGAAGTGGAACGGGCTCCATGTTTTCCAGATCGAGAGGCGAGGCAAAGGACTTCCTTCGAGTTTCTTCCGCCATTGCATTCGTCAAATTGTCTAGATTGCCAACGCTCATGGACCTTGTCGTATGGCGTACAGAACCCTCACGGACCGACTGCACGGGGTGCGGGTTGGGAAGCTGGAGAGTCGAACTGCGCGACCTGCGTTTGGATTTCGGTTCCTTCTCTTTTGGCATGAAGGCATCGATTCCCCAAGAAGAGAGATCGACCTCGACCTCATGTTCCTCCGGCTCTTCTCCGTCCTCGTCCTCGTAGTCCCCAGCCTCTTCTGCTCCGAAGGGATTCCGCAGGATATTGAGAGACCCTCTAGATCTCCGTCCATCCAGTACGGACTCGCGACCATTCAAACTACCCGTTTCAGTGGGAAGTGCAACGCCGAGGTAGTCGCTTTTGCGGGCTACGGCGTCCGCTGCAGCGAGTTGTGTCTGAGATTGCTGGGCCCGTCTGAAGTTGGCGAATATGGCACTTTCTTGCGCTGAACGGTACGGCGCGTCCGGATTGTCAGGGTCGTTGTCATATTCTTCGAAAACCTAAGCCCTCGCAGGACTCGCAGAATCAGGTGCGATAATGTTCCGTACCTAGCAGGGCAGCAGCAAGCTGCAGACGAGAGAAAAGCGCCGGGGTAGCCATGGATGGGCAGCACCACGTACTGCACGATCAAAGTAGCAGACGAGTTACGATGGGGGCGCGGCAGCTAATTATGTCACTTTGGATAGAAATCTTGCTGCTCGGCTCTGCAATTGATTCCAACTTTGTCCCAGATGCGTTGTTAATATGGTTAATACAAGATGTCTGCCTTCCAATAATGCTATAGTTCGTCGTGGACAACAACATTCCCGTCCTCGTCAATTTCCTCCATCTCAATTTGAATTTGGTCTTTCAGGTGGTCCGGTAGTTCAATCCCAGGCTGGTCGCCTCCTGAGCTTGTTGCTGCTCCTGCTTGAACTGGCTGTAGTCCATGAACTGGTCCGCGAACTGGTCCGGTGCGACGTATTCCTCCGTCGGTAGCTCGGGATCAACTGGCGGGGCAGGTTTCACGGTCGAATCTGTTGGCGCGGTCTCAGAAACGCCGAGTGAGCGTCTCAAAACGCGGTCGACGCGGGAGAAAAAGCTGCTCGAGTCTAAGTGCAAATTCTCCATATGATAAAGGAAAAGCCCACATATTGGAATCGGGAACTTCGAAACCAGAGCGAACGAGAGCACCATCAATGAGAATAGAGGCAACCTCATTCAGCTCGGCTTCCGCCTCTACGTCGGGCTCCTCATCCTCCGCAGGAAGCCGTTCAACTCTGCGAAGGAGACCCTCTATTAAGGGAGAGCGTGGGTTGATTTCCAGAACCTTGGCCTTCTTCGCCATTTCATGCATGAAGTTTTGTTGCGGGTTCTTCCCGTTTTGGGCGTTTTGAGCACTCATCATCCGCTGCATGTTGGCAGTGTACCCGTGGCTATCCGCGACGATGGCGCAAGGACTGGTCACCAGACGGTTGGAGACAACCACTAAGGATTTTTCTTATCAGGGCTCGGCGACGCTGGTGGAAGCGACACTGACCATCGCGAACGACTTCGTTCGAGTGTTCTTTAAGATATTTGAGTAAGGGTTGATACCTCTCGGTGGCAGCCTCTTTCTCTTCTTTCTCCTGCTCCTCAAGGTCTAAAGAGAACCTTGCATCAGGCAAGGCAAGCGTGAAACAAGAAAATGTTAGGGACCTTCGTCACCGAATTTCAGACCGGCTTTGGCGACGTCTTGGAAAGGAACGTTCCTGCAAGGATTGAGTCATTGTCACGAATATAACGTGGACGCTCATAGACTCACTTGTAGTGACGGAGGTTCTGAACAAAGATCTCATCCAACGGTTCACCAAGCAAGAGAACTTCGTATCCCCGAGCATGAAGTTTTTCAACAAACACACTCTGTGCGAGATTCTCGGCTGATTTGCCCATCTCGGCGAGGTAGAAAATCTATTCGGAGAAAAAACGGTGAGTACCCTTGCTATAGGATTGCGTAACAAGATTCACCTGCTTCTGACCCTGCTTCTTGTTTCGAGATATTCGGAAAGCGAGGTGAAATTCCTCTGGTTAGTCGTGAAACGCGCCAGATTTGTCAGTTTATCGCGATTCTTGACGTCCTCGACGGCACCAAGCTTGAACACAGAGTTATAGACTTCGCCGATCTTCTCGAATTTCTCCTTGTCGTCCTCTGCAATCCGAGCGAAGAGCTGGAGGATCCGCTTCATAATAATCTGCTTCAATTGCCTGAGGAACCGAGTCGACTGAAGAGTCTCCCGAGAAACGTTCAACGGAAGATCTTCAGCGTCTACGACAGCCTTGACCCAGCTGGCCCATTTCGGAAGGGTGTCTTCACCCAGGTCCGACGTGATGAACACGCGCTTGACCATGAGCTTAACGTCGGTTGATTTGTATGTCAGGGGCTGCTTCCAGTACTCTTCATCGCTGTGTGTGCGTAGTAAGCATCAAGTTGGACATCTTGGCTAGAAGAGAAGATGCACAGTTTGCCAGGGAGATAGATGATTGATTTGAAGGATGTTCCCGACTCGGAGTCTCCAGAAAAGTGTGTCCATCCGAGAGGCTTGGTGTAATCCTTCCAAAACGCCGAGTAGAACAGTTCGTAGTCCTCTAAACAATAACATCAGTGAAACGTCCGCTAGTTTCTAGAGAAAATCATTGACCATCAGAGGCATTCTTAGCATCCCTAAATGCCGGAGTTAGAGGTACGAATATGACGCAAAAAAACATGCACGGACCGCTGCCACAGAGGAGGGAGGGCGTTGAGTTGAACCCATTCATCGACCACAACGCTCTTCATCTTAGGAGGAGCAGGCTCGGCTTTAGGCTTTTCCTCAGGCTCATCCTCCACGATGGCCTCATCGCTGTCTTCGGATTCCTTCTTCGCAGCTTCTGAGGCTTCGGGCGCTGCATCTTCGGATGTCGAGGCTTCAACAGCATCCTCATCCGGGACTTGTTGCGTCTCTTGGGTAAAGAGGTAAATGGGGTAGACCGACGAGTACGAAGAATGCTTGTTGCTTTTTCAAGCCGTCAGCAACTGAGCCGACGAGAAATTGGGATACACGTACACCAAACCCCGAAGTTTATCAGTATCGAGATATTCCACCGCATCTTCCTTCAAATGGAGAGTGATCTCGGTTCCATGAGTACCGAGCGTGTTTCCACGAGGGTCGGGGAATATCTCGAACGAACTGTCATCGGAGGAGGAGCTGAAGACATTTTGGGCCGGCTTGGGGTTTTTAGCTGTCTTTGGGGCGATCGACGCGACATAGACGCGATCCGCCACAAGGAAGCTACTGTAGAAACCAAGACCAAATGCACCGATGAGGTTACCCTGGCCAGTGCCGTCTGAGTTCTCCGCCTTCGCGAGGAAATCCGAGGTTCCTGACTTGGCCAGAGTTCCCTACACCCCGACAGTAAGACGACCAGTCATAGACAGGTGGTATGAAAAACGAACAAGATTCGTGGTCAATTCCTCCACAGACATCCCAATACCAGTATCTGCATATACCGATTGAGACTGGTTTCGAACGTATTGCAAGGAATACACTAACCTGAAATGATAATGCGGCCCCCCTTGCCATCTTCGTCCTTTATGGCCTTAATAGTGACATTGAGAGGGTCGCTGCCAAGCGAGATAGACTTGTCCGTCAACGCGGTCAGCCGGAATTTTTCAGAGCATCCTGCATTGCATTAGTCGAAGCTGAGTATTGAAACTGCGTTCGCGTACATTCGCGTTCGAGATCAACTCTCGCAGGAAAATGTCTCTGAAATGCAGTGTAAGACGATTGCTGAAGGATGCCCGAGCCTATGGAACTCACTTGTGGGAGTAAAGGCTAAGCACTATGATTTAGCCGCTGTCTATCGAAACAGAGAGGAACAGCTTGCCTGTTAATGACAATTTTCCTCAAACGAGCAACATCACTCTGCAGGGGGCACGTTCAACGTTAACAGTACATTCTTCACGAAGGACTCGAAACTCAACCTGATAATTATGTTTCTCCTTGGGCACGTCCGGGGCATCAAAGTCCTGGGCAAATGCGGAGGAGAGCAGGGTTAAGGATAGAAAGAGTGGACGGAGAAGCCGCATTCTCGACGACTGCACACAAGCGTTGCGTTGCACGACGAGAGTGAAGGCTGCTGGCAGAGAACAGTTCTAATAAATCGGTCCGCGGCTCTGCGCTACGTGGTGACACGTCAGCGCGTCGGGCGGAACGCGGTCACGTTTCCATCTCCTCTGCTTCGACCTTGATGCAACCTCATCGAACGGCTTGTTGCTCGGCGTTATATATACTCACGACGCTCGCGGGAACGAAATAATGTGTGAATCTAGCTACGACAATTGGACAGATCACTTTGGTACGTGGACAGACAGCTGAGGCGCAGAGAGTTGGGACAGGTATGTCTGCGCAACCATCATACCATCAGCAAACCAGAGTCGGTGGATATGGCAGAAGTCTCACTCTTATCCATCGCTCCCTCTGGTCGGGGACATGGTCGAACATAATGTATCTCTTGTCGTTCTGGCAAATGAATTCAGACTCAGATTGCTCGTGGAGTGCAAAAACGAAGAATTCGAACCTTCAGAACCTTTTCAATTTCACCCACGTCTACACCCTTGGCAAGGACCTTCATATCAACTTTGCCGCCGCCGCCCTCTCCTTGATCTTCTTCTGTCTCATCGGCTTTGACACCGCCGTCCACCTAGCAGGCATAGATTTCAGAAGCGACCAGCGAGACAAGCATGAAACCGACTCCTTCTCCTCCAATCTTCCTCAATTTCCCCCAGAATTCGACGAAAGAATTTTCTGCGAGCATCTCGTCGAAAGCCTTCCTGGAGTCAGTGGTGCGCTCTCTCTGCCATCGCTCGAACTCTTGCTCCAGTGAGCGTATGTCGAACCCCAGCTTCTTCACAGGCAAAGCACTGAGTAAAGAATCAAGAGGCAAAGAATTGAAAAACGTGGCCAATGAAGGGGCGTGAGCTTCGAAGATGGCATGAAGCGCCGCCAAATGTTTTGCGCGGAGATGCGTGATATGAGCGTTGAATAGGCTGATCTGCGCATTCACCGATAGAGGAGAGTTCCTGAATCGGGGATCGATAGAAAGCGAGGGCACAATGACGTCCCATGTAGTCTGAGTGATAAAGCAAATAAGATACTGGACGCAACTCAGTAGTTTCGTACCTGGGGGTCTCGAACAGCGTCTGTGAGCAGGCTCCTGAATTGCGAAAAAAAAATCAAAGGGTCAGCGCCACAAGCCGAACCAAGGTCAGCGAAAGTCGTCGGCGCACTTGAACAGCATTTCACCCTCCTCCTTGTCCCCCAATTGCCGTGATCGTCCGATTTCAGCTTCAACGCGCCCGCGATCGGCTCGTACTTTTTCTTCTCGTTCTTTCACCGCCTGTTCAGCGCGTTGTCGACGTTTCTTTTGTTGGTCTTCGTACGACTCCTCTGCAGCAGTGTCGTTGGCATTGGTGGTTTGGTCAACGGGATATTGGAAGTAGATGATGACTTTCCCTTCAGGAAAGTGTTGAAGAGCTCTTCACGAAGCGATGAAGATCCCACGGCATCGTAACGTGGATCGTCGGTCAAATCGCGCTTGACCTGATAAAGTGTTAATAGACCCGTAGGAAAAATTGAACAATGAACTTGCGTCTTTCCAGACCGAGTCCTCTTTGATTGCGACTCCTCGCTCTCTCAATAGAGCGAAGAAATCGTTCTCTGCTTTCAAAGCAGCAGCCCTCTTTTCTAGATCAAATTAGAAACAGTGCGGCGGCGGCTTCAGAACGAGAGATTTACGCTCGCCGAGTTCTCTGACCCATTCCCGGAATTTCTTCTTCCCTCTCTCGATCGTCGCGTCCCCAACCATAGAACCGTCCGATCCTTCTTCCAAGTCCCGACGAAAATCAGACCAACTCGTCCTAGTGCTCTTCACCTCTTCCTTCAAGAACCGTTCAAATTCTTCTTTAGGGCTCAAGAGTTTCCTTCTCTTTCTTCACATTGGCTTGTCGTATCTCTCGAGCTCGCTCGCGACAATACTCATCGAAGGCCTCCTCGGCGAGCTGATACAGACTGGAGTAAAATATACCGTGGATCTGAAACAAATTTGGGTAGAGCTACATCCCAGGGATGCAACGGATTTATGTCCTTCTCCCTGAGCAGTGTCTAGAACACGAAACGTCGTGAGGAACGCAAGTGCAGGGATAGTGGTAGTAAAGTACCTTGAACAACGCCTTTGCCTCTTCCACCGATAGATCCACTCGGTCCGGTATAGTGAGCTTGGCGGCTAGAAGCTTTTGTTTCTCTGCCTCCTCTTCGTCCCGTATCCTTTGCGCCTCTGCCTCCACTCTTTGCCTCTCCTCCTCCGCCTCAGCAGCAAGTTGTGCAGCCGCTTCCTTTTCCCAATCCTCCATTTCGTTCTCATCATCGCTCTCCCTCCTCCTCCCCCGTCATCAATTTTGGCCTTCTTCGTTATCACAATCTCATTCACTAGGAACAGGATCCTCCGCCTTTCGTTTAGACCGCGTCCACAACCTCGTTCTTGACCCTCTCGATTTCGCGAGAGATGTCGGCAGAGGCTGCAGTCTCGGCGGCTCTTTCTTGTTCTTCTCGTTCATGTTTCTCCAGCGCCTCGACCGCTTCCTTGATTTCTTCGGGGACATGCCATATGCTCTCCTTCTTAGTCTTGTTCGAATAAAATACATTGCCTTCCGTGGTCTTGACACGCAACCAGTCTGTGCCAGGAATCGGAGTCTTCACAAGAGGCTTCTCCTTCTCTTTTTCTTGGTGGTTGCTTGCGCTGTGGGAGGGAGGATTGGGCGGACATAGGTTGATTCCTTGGTGTTGACATTGTAGAAATACGGTTGGCCGGTTGGACCTAGACGCGTCTGAAGATGTGTCGACCACGACACTAAGGAAAACTGACTGATGTGCTCCGTCCAACCAAAGGGTAATGGCGCGGCGGACATGAACGTTTAACTCGGAAACATTTGTTGACATGTGTTGAATTGAAATTTATTTCATTGGTTTGCTTCCGCCCATCTTCCGCTAGACTCGACACAGCCACTTCGCCAGGTTGGTTGGTGATAAATCACGGGGACCAACCGGCGATAGGCATCGGTTTGATCGACTGTCATCAAATCCCTGCTGTGGCGGACCTGGGTTCGAGTCTAATCTTCCGCCTCGAATGTCAATGACGGAGGTTATTGACCTCACCTTGGATTCACCTGGCCCAAGCGACGCAGACAACAAGCAAAGTCGGAGGAAAGAGCGACGAGCAGAGAGGAGACAAAAGAAGCGGGATTCAAAGGAGAAGCGACGGGAAGATTCACCTGACAGACGCGACCGACACCACGACAGACACCGCGACGACGACGACCGCCACCGTGACCGCGATCACGGGTCGACGCGCAGGGAACGCTCTTCACATCGCTCCAGGGACGAAAGGCGTGATGCAGACCACGGAAAACGCCGGCGAGACTCTTCTCGCGAAAACGACAGAAAAAGGTCTCGACGCGACAGATCTGCAGAGCGCGAGTCCCGTATTCCCCAACGAGGAGTTATTCATCGTCGACGAAGCCCCTGCACCATTGCCGGCCCGCCGCACGTTACGCTCCTGCAGCTCCCATCGAGGAACCCGATCTCGTGCTCCCTCCTCATGTCTCTATATTCGGCGACACGCCCGATGCTATCCTCCCAGCAGAGCCCGTTGACCTCGGATGAAGATGACGACTACATTGAATATCTAGACTACGATAACAGAAAGGTACTACTAGCTAACATGCATTGCTAATTGCCATTCAATACTCCCAGGACTTTGTGCGTTACTACGAGGAGCAGCCCGAGGAAAACGAGAAGCGTATAATCATTTGTAAGAAATGCGGAGATGAAGGCCATATAGCTGCAGCCTGTGTAACTCTGATCGTGCGTTACATTTTCCCTTGCCTCGAGAATTCTTCTGACCGCTTTCCAGTGCTTGACATGTGGGGCTCGGGACGACCATCCTACGTTCAGGTACCGGGCTCCTCGAGTAGCTGCCTTGTGCCGCTAACTGATTTATTCGCTCCTATAGGTGTAAATCGTCGAAGAATTGCTTCAGATGTGGAATGCGCGGCCATCTTATCGACGTGAGTTCTTCGTCCTTTTCTAGCATACTGTAGCTCGACGTCAGACCCGAAACTAGGAATGCCCAAACCAACGTGCAGCTATGTCGGGCGTTTGTGAGAGGTGCTTTTCTACATCGCACCTGACAACTGTGAGTGTTCTTGGCTGACTTGTACTACTATCCCTCAGGCGTCTCGCAGGAATGTCCGCTTTTGTGGCGAGTGTATGTCTACGTCGAGGAGGAAGAGCATGAGCGTATTCTCAAGACACGGAAAGAAAGGATGGGGTTCGCTTTAGGACAAGGCGGTGAAGGCTATATCGCCCGTGATGCTTGCTGCTACAATTGCGGGGAATCGGGACATTGGGGCGATGTGAGTCTTTTCTACCTTCACCTCTGAGCGCCACCTAACCCCGTGTAAAGGACTGCCGAGAATTCTACCACTCAGAAGAGATTGTCGAACCCACCGCTTTCAGCCACTACTGGCTCACCCAGGGACCATTCACTATAGAGGAACAAGCAAGTCGACCACCGCGTGACTGGCGGGCCGATATCCCTTTGCCAGGCGGAGTGGAGAATGTCGGGCGGCAAGCGAAGAAGAAGGAGATGGAAAAGCTGGCTCGGCGGCAGCAGCAGGATGAGGACGATGACGCGAACGACTGGTTCCAAAACATGGGGAAGAAGCCTGAGCGCGAGCGACGTCCATCGGGGAACATTCCAACAGGTCCTCGAAAAATGATTCCGCTTCCCTCGAAACCACGCGCGATGCCCATTGCCTCCTCGTCCAAGATTTCCCTCACGGACCGACTCAGCGACCGTCCACCACCAGATCGCCCTGCAAAGGACCGTAACCGCGCCTCAGCCTCAGACTCGAAGTATCGTAATGACCGCGACAGAGGCGGCGGCGAAGACAGACATCGCGACCGAAACAAGGATAGAGGCCCGCGTTACACAGGCGGTTATTCGCGATAGAGAGTTTACCAGATTTGTTTGCAATGTATCGTAATTAGCAGAACGACCATGTAGCCCGGGCCGCATATTTGATCGCACATTACCCTCTGTTCTCGCCACCATGCTCGTCAATCTAGTTCCCTCCGCGATGGATTTCACGACGCGACCTAAGTCGCTACCGACAGCGTGAGTCAAGGCTCGACTCGTCTAGCGCGTCGGGACATAATACTGAGCGGTGCCCGATGCAGACCGCAGAAGAAGCCCGCACCCGCACCCATAGCGCCCGACTCTTCCGACCCCCGCTACGCGCATGATGATATCCTTAGAATACGCGGCACTGCAACACCAGAACCACTGTCCCTTAGGTTGACCCACCATGGCTCTCAAGCAAGAATCAACCCTCATTGCATTTCAGGCATGTACGTCGTGCCATCACCGGAGAACTTTTTGGTGTGGGACGCGGTATTCTTCGTGCATCAAGGTGAGTTATGATGAATGCAGCATTGGGGCGAAGCAAGATTGATTGACTGACTGAGCGCGTGGTGGGTGAAAAGGATACTATGCCGACGCCATCCTCAAATTCCGCCTCACATTCCCAAATAACTACCCCGAAAGCCCGCCCACAGTGCAATTCGTGACCGACGTCGTGTTCCACCCGCTCATCTCGCATTCTGGGATCTTCAATCTCGCCCCAAGGTTTCGTCCATGGCGGTGAATAATTCTCAAATGATTTCTGTCGAAGGAATTCTCATTTGACGTGACGTTGTGTACTATGTAGGCCAAAGGAACATCGGGTATTCGACATCCTTCATTATATCAAGGCAGCGTTCAAGAAACACGCGTTGGATGAAATCAAGGAGTCGGATTGCTTGAACAAAGAGGCATATCGATTGTAAGCTATCTTACCCTCCGAAACGCCTGGCATTTCTCACAACTGTCCAGATACCATGAAACAACTTCGTCGTTTGCTGGCTTAGCCTCTCAATCTTCTCTCCTCTCACAATCCGCACCTGCTCTCTTTGACCGAGACCATCCAACACTGAAAGGAAAGCCGAAGGATGCTCTTCCCTTCAGAGAACTCGCCCCCGACCAACTACAAACCATGCGTGCCAAACTCGGACTGAAAGAATGGCAACAAGAACCGAAAGAAGGCTAACCAGTCGAGTACAGTATATTACCAGCGGACGGTCTATGTATTTACAGGATCTTACATTACTTACTCTACGAGAGGTCTACGCGAATCTATAGTTCTAGGGATCGTCGCTACTAGTGCTACTGTCGTTCCCGGGCGCGACGATGAGCGGGTTCGAGGTGATGTTTTCGTAGGGGGTGTCCGGGCCTGTATCTTCATCGATGTCTTCCAATCTATGGAAATGTTTGGAGAGCTTTTCAATGACCAGAGAATACGGCAGGTGTTGTGTCAATTTTCTGTACATCGTCAGTGCTAGGATTGGGTATGGTTCGCGATCGACATACTTGCGGGCTTGCACGTTGAGCGAGTGCCGTGCGTCCAGGGTGGAATCGAGAACATTCGAGGAGTGCGCGCCTTCACTGACTGACAGCCTGATAGAATATTCCTTGTCGGATTTGCCCCGGCCGTGGTTTCGCTCATAAAGCTCGAAAGTGATGTGCGACTACAAAATCATCGGTCAGCAAGGCGAAGAAGACAACAGTAGGCACTAACACAGTAGTCAAGCTCCGGTATACGACGGTTGGCGATGGGAAGTCCGGAGTGCAAGACAAGGTTGACGAGGGTGTGGATGTGGCTTTCCTTGGTAAAATACAGAGTCAGGGAGCTTCCTCCATTATTTCGAGCCGCTTCCAAGTCCTCTACGACATTCCGCAACAAAGGGAGCGAAGTGAGAACACCGATCTCCTCTCTACACAATATCAGTCAGCAATTTGCCTAGGGTCTGAAAGCAGCACCCACTTCTCATCTGGATCAATCCCGTACTCTTGGGGTGCGACTAAATCAAAGAGAGCCTTTGCGCGACCATACAGCTCGTGCAGTTTTCGGTCCGGAGGGCTTTGAGACTGATCAGAGCGACCGTTCTCGTCGAAGATTGCAAACAGGAAGGTTCGATGATGGAGCGCGCAATATTTGATTGTGTCGTACAACTCTGAAACCTGGAACCAGTTCAGTATGAGTTCGTCGACCAAGCAAAGAAGAGACATACCCGCGAGGGATCGAACTTTTTCTGTTCCACATCGCAGAAATCTTCGAAGAGTTTCTCCCAGCGTTCTCGGAAGAGCCAAGGCTCATCTCCACAACACCTACGGACGTATGAATTGTGAGCTGAAGAGAAGCAAATTGTGGAGAGTCTCACCATCGCTCCTGAATCTTGTCTACATCCATATTCTCGAAATTCCTCCGCATAATGGTCCTGAACGAGCTCAGGAGCTCAATGACTTCCTTCACAACCTCCACCGGCTCCTTGTTCATGCTCTTCGGCCACGTCCAGTTCGGGGCGTTTCTCCGGCTCTCCAGGTCGCAATAGGATCTTCAATCGCTTCTTGACATCGTCTGTCAAGTCCTTCGCCGCGTTTGAGTCATCCAGAAGATCTTTCCGCACGATCAAGTTCAACGGCGTCTGATGCGGAGACGGAGACTGTGTAGTCTGAACAGGCGAGGTGACATTCGTCTTGTTGCTCAGCGCTGCAATGTCTGTTGAAGAGCGCGAAGATATCGAGCTGGAGGTGGAGGATGGCGCGCTGTAGGTCGAATTCTGCGAGTCTACCAGGGCAGCGGCGAATATCTCGGCTGAAGCAATGACCCGTCGTTCGGAGGATGTGAATATCTGGGGAAGAGATTTCAGGCAGACGGTCAACCGTCAAGGACGAGATAGCGAACCTTGACATTGTTGAGAGCATCTTTGTCTAACCGGCAATTAAGTTAAAGGGAAGAAACCTGATTTTCGGACACTCACTCATGATAGAGATATCCTTCTTCATATTTTCTCCGAGATCTCGAGATTGGTATCGTGCAGAGTGAGTAAACTCGCCGCCCCTTCAAAGCCTAAATAAGAAACCAGCGAGAAAATCAATTGAACGCACCATTTGAACACCAGCGTCAATTTCGTCAATCGCCGACCTTGACCGGGCTGGCGCTTAGAGTAAACAGGCTTCAGTTGTGCCTTCGTCCCTGGTAAATCAATCTTGCTGAACAGAGCGTTGTTCAATTGAGAGAGCTTGACAAGGTCTTCTCCATTCGCGCCGAGGCTTTAGCCTCATTAACCGCAACAGCGATGAAATTCAGCTGTTTCTTTTCGCGCAAGATGATCTCCTCCTTCTCCCCGTTCAGCAGAGTGACGAAAGGCTGAGTCCAAGGTTCGCCAATTGGGAAGTTGCTACCATGAATCAATGCGAGTACTTGAAACCTTGTGAGGAAAATACACCTACAACTTGAGTTTCTGCTTCGGGGTTCTGTCGGCATGGCGGAATACAGTCACATTGGCCTTCAACAGCCAAGTCGGCGCTTCCTGAGTTGGGGACTCCGCAACGGACAAAGGCCGATCGGGAGAAGAAAACAGTCTCATGCAAAGGTTGGCCAGGATTTCAGCCGCTCGGTCTGAAGGTTTTGTATCAGGATGGGGGCATAACGCAAGAACGGAAACAGAATCCAAGAGGGTCAATGGTGGAAGCCGGAATTAAATAAAATGAAGAACGCCGCCAACCAAGCTCCGCAACTGAATTTATAGCACTTGTCCTCGAAAAAGACGTACCGTAATATGACTCGTTCCCTTTTACGAAACTCCCAGCCATTGACGTCGATTACTTGACTGCGTTGGCCATTATCACAACGCAGCATATCGTAGCCACAGACGCGCTGTCCAAAGCCTTCGCAGATCTTCTGGGCCCAAGTCCTCTCCTCTTCGCTCAAACGGGTGATGAATCCGCAGAGAGGATATGAATTGTACGACGATGACGCAGAAATTATAGGCATACCGAATTTCTTTCCCGTCTGTGTTCCTTCGCACGACACCGTCAACGACGGGCGACTTTCTTGTTTCCCGCATGCGTGTATTCCTGGCCGACAGTGTAGACCTTGATGTCCTCTGAGTTATCGACATCAATGAATTGCTCGTAGATATACGATCCGTCGGTTCTGGGGTGATTGAGGGTCGGATCCTGGTCGCTCGATTTGTTTCCGACCTTGTTGTCTTCAGTGCGAGGTTTCGCCATGCAAGAATAAGCTAACCTTTCTGAATAAACGACGTCCGCCACCGTCCCGGAAATAGATATAAACATTATGATCTTCGCCGCTGACTGGTTTTTCTACGAAAGGTTTCTCGAGAACCTGGCCGTCAATGACAATAGCATTGCCATCTTCACGAAGAGAGACTTCAGGTGCTACTGAAAATTCCCCGATAGTCAGATCAAGTCTAGTCTTGACTAACTCCTTCAACTCTTTGTCGACCCGCGGGCCACCATCTCGAGAAACCTCCAGTCTAGGTGGGGTTGGAACTTTGAGATGATCCAGTACGGCCCCGACGAGTCGGCGGTCCCATAAAAGAGCTTGAAAGGGAAGGTCGTTGATGCAAAAGGGGATTGCGAAGCTTGACGTATGAGACGGCCTTGTCCAAAGGGAAATCGGTGGAGAAGAACGATATGAGCACGTCGCATCTGGGCCAGTTCTCGACATCTTGATTTCAAAGTCAACGGCTGAGGATGATCACAAAGAAATTGAAGGCATACCCTCGTCCAATATGACCTTGTCCCCGAAAATTTTGACCTCGATCGCCCCGTTTGCACGTTCCACCAGACGAGTGATAATTTCCCGCATGGCTTTGGATCGTGCCTTCACATCCATTGCGCAGACACCGAGTACCATAGGTTTCCCCGAGTACTTTGGTGTGATGGTGTCCTGGGAATCTTGTAGAGCTCTGCTTGGAGAGTTGAGGGAATCTGAATGGATGGAATGGGAGCTAGAGGCTGGAGAGCTGGATCTTGTAATGACTGAGCTCGACCGATTGGACTTTTCAGGGGAGTGGTGAAAGAAATTAGAGAGGCGGGAGCGAGAGGTAGAGGAGGTCATCGTGGTAGAGGATGAGGAAGACCAGGCCTCTGGGAGACCTGGTGGAAGGAGCTGAACAAACACGTTCGACGGAGTGACATCAAAAAATCCATATCGGACTTCGGATCGGATTAGCCGGGCGAGCCCTTTTGGCGCTCAGCATCGTGCACACGACCACTCAAAACATCCTCATGAGTAGTCTGGAAGAGCACGGTTTAGTCGCGAGTGAACAGCAAATAACACTCGAGACGATAGAAAATGTGCAGTAATTATAACTAACAGCCGGTGTCTCTGGGAATACATGCGTCCAGCACCGAAGCCCCGGACCCTGCCTGGGACCTAGAAAAAACCGCACATCGCGGCAGTCGTTTATCTGCAGCTGCCTCTCCTATCTCCCTCATCGTCGTCCTGGTGGAAATACTCGCCGACTATCAGTCAGACCTTACCGGTATGAAAACAACGAGTTCAAGCAATTTTTTGTGGCACAGATAGCCGGAGCACCGAAGGTCGCTTGAACAGTGCGATGTGGCCTTGCAATTGACAAGAGGCGACACCAAGCCAGCACTTGAAGGTTTCCGTAGTGTCTCCGTCGCGCCAGCAGTCTGCACAATACTTGACTTACATAATGGAGGACGCCAAGAGAGCTCGGAGTCCATAGGTAAGCCCACAGCCACCGGATCTTACCGCGCCGATGTCATTGGCGATCCAAGAAATGGCTCATCTGTCATGTTCCTCAACAAATGCCTCAGTCTTCTGTGACTCCCGCCGATAAATAAGCTCGCGTTCAATATCATGGTTCCCGTAACCTTCATCTCGGTCTATCCTCGCCTCTACCATCCTCGCCTCTATAAACACCAATGCCTTCTGCACGCCCCCCGTACAGATTCCATCCCTCCATGGCCTCCGCCAGCCCTCCTGGAGACCATAGAGTGACCACTATCCATGTCTCCAATCTACACTGTCCTAGTTGTGTCGCGACGATAACCGACGCGTTGTCCTCCCCATTCTCTCTCTGTCGACGTTTCTATCGTGCTGCAGACCGTCACTGTCCATCATCTGGAAAAGATCTCCGCAGACAACATTCAAACCGCGATCCTAGACGCGGGGTTCGATGTAGACGTCCCTCAGGATTATTCCGAAGCTTCGAAGCGCCACGAAACTCATCTGCAACAATGTCTGCTGTGTCAACAGCAGCGCGACGCGTCCCATCCCCAATTTCGCCTCACCATGTCGGTCGGGGGTATGACCTGCTCGTCCTGCACCAACACAATAACCCGCACGTTGTCCGAAATCGAAGGCATATCCGATGTAGTTGTCAGTTTACTTGAGAGCTCCGCCACCGCACTCCTCGATAGCAAAGAGCTCTCGGAAGTTGCGAACCAAGCCGTCGAGGACTGTGGATTCGAGCCTCACATCATGAGCGTTGACCCTCTTATCTCGTCTGGGCCTGTTGACGATAGCGATGGGCTGCGAACTATTTCTTTGCGTGTAGGAGGGATGTTTTGCAAGTGTGTTTCTTTTTTCCTACCTCGTTGGCCTTCTCAGGCTCACTCGTATTTCTTAGGCACTGTCCGGCGAAAGCTATGAGCGCACTGGCAGCTCTTGGGCCTCGGGTGATCATCAATACCCCCCATAACCTCCCACACCGACCCCGTCGTAATCGTCTCTTATAAGCCCCGAACCTCCATCCTTCACGATTCGTACAATCATTGCCGCTTTGGAGGCTGCGAACTCTGCATTCCATGTTACTATCTATCGTCCCCCATCCTTGGAAGAGCGTGCCAAAGCGATGCACGCTCGGGAGCGACGCCGACTTCTTTACAGGTTACTCGTCAACATAGTCGTCGCAATCCCGACCTTCATCATCGGCATCGTATTCATGAGCCTGGTTCGAGACGGCAATCCCCACAAAAGACTTCCTCATGGCGCCGATGTGGACGGGAAACACCGCCCGATCCACCTGGGCTTTGTTTTTCCTCGCGCTTCCCGTGATGTTCTATCAGTGCCGGATTATTTCACCGGAGAAGCATCAAGGAGATTGTAGCACTCTGGAAGCGGGGAAGTAGGACTCCGATTCAATCAGCGGTTTATCCGTTTCGGCAGTATGAACCTCCTGGTTTTCGGCCGGTGTTTCTGTTGCGTTTTTCGCTTCTATTGGTCTACTCGCTCTTTCTGCTCGGCAAGAGCCCCAGATGATGGGGGACACGACCACTTATTTTGATTCGGTGGTATTTTTGACGATGTTCCTCCTGGCTGGTAATTTCTTTGTTTTTTCGAATACTTGGAATATCTCAACTCAATACATGCAGGTCGGTATTTGGAAGCGTACAGCAAAGCTCGCACTACGGATGCCATCACTGCACTAGCGAGCTTGCGTCCCGCCGAAGCCCAATTAGTTGTCCCCTGCAGCCTCCGCAGACCCTATCCCCGGAAAGATCCTCCGACTATGATCCCGAAAAAGCCGAAAGCGACACGGAATTAGCCAGCTCTCTGGGGTCGAGGGTCATGAAAATCTCCCCAGACTTGCTCGAAGTCGGTGATATCGGCAAGTCGATTATATCACTCTCAAATGCTGCTGTATGCTTATGAATTTCTCCTAGTCCGCTGCAATGCTGGATCAACCCCACCTGCCGATGGGACCATCGTCGGACCCTCTGAAAAGAATACATTCACGTTCGACGAGAGCATGTTGACCGGGGAATCTATGCCGGTTATGAAGCAACTGAATCATAAAGTTTTCCTTGGATCCATCACCGAGGGCCCAGCGTGCATGTGCGGGTAGACGCTGTCGGAGGCGGGTCTATGTATGTTCTTCATCGCCTTGTGTGTTTGTTTCTTGTTGATCATTCTTGGCAGGCTGGACGGTATTGTTGCTGTTGTTCGTGAAGGGTCGACTCGACGAGCACCCATTGAACGAGTTGCGGATGTCATTACTGGCTACTTCGTACCTGGTACGCGCCCTCTTCTTTGTATATCTATATCTTGACTTGAACACATTTCGCAGTGATAACCTTGCTTGCCATCTTGACCTGGGTGGTGTGGCTAGCTCTAGCTTACTCTGGAGTCCTCCCACCTGATTATCTCGACACCGAAATCGGTGGTTGGAGTGAGTGATATTCCAACATAACCCCAGAACCTATTCTAATTTATTTTTCTTGATAGCTGTCTGGTCCCTGGAATTTGCAATCGCCGTCTTCGTCGTCGCCTGCCCTTGTGGATCGGCTTGGCCGCACCGACCGCACTCCTCGTTGGATCCGGACTCGCAAGCCAAGTTCGGCATCCTCGCACGGGGCGGCGGAGAAGCGTTCCAAGAGATGGAACGCGTAGACGTCGTGGTGTTTGATAAAACGGGAACTCTAACCGTCGGTGAGGAACCTAGAGTCTCGGACGTCGAGTTCCCCGTCGAGTCTTCTTCCCTGAAGAGAGAGGTTCTGTTAGGCATAGCCGCCGAGCTTGAGTCTGCGTCTTCCCACCCCGCTCGGAATAGCGATTCGGCACTATTGTGCTTCTAATGGGGCCCTTGAGCAGCCCGGGTCGTCGTTTTCGGAAACGGCAGGTCTTGGAATCCAGGGCAAGTTTGAGGCGAGGACTGCCATCATTGGTAGCCAGGCTTTTATGCAGAAACACGGTGTGCTGGTCGACGAAGACACCGCTGAGCTCGTTCAGACTTGGAAAGAAAGAAGCCAAAAGCGTCGTTTTCCTCGCCGTCTCCGAAACCGCCGATTCGACTCGCTTTAGCGCGCTCGCTGCAGTCTTTGCTGTCACGGATCCTATACGCCATGAAGCGCCGTCTGTAGTTTTCGTGGTTCCAAAAGCAAGGAATAAACACATGGATGATATCGGGGCGATAATTTCACAACGGCGTCCGCTGTTGCCAAAATGGTGGGCATTCCGGCATCCAACGTCGTCGCAGGGGTCCTCCCGCACGAAAAGGTGAGCTCATGCTGGTCAAGAGATGCGACTGAATGTTCATACTGCTTCGTATCAGGGTGAGAAGATTGAGATGCTTCAAAGCAGCGGCCATAAGCGACCTAGTGGTTTTTTCCGATCTCTCCGCCGACGACAATCCACGACTCCTCGCAGCATCGTGGCCATGGTGGGCGATGGCATCAACGACGCGGTCGTAAGTAGTGGTCATTTGCCTCTCCTATGTGCTGTGTATTCACAACATTCTTACGACCAGGCGTTAACCGTGGCAGACGTGGGTATCGCCATTGGCTCTGGCAGTCAGTGTTACCCCTTCTTTCACTGGTCAACACTAAACCTTACTGAATGGAAATTTTAGGCGACGTAGCCATCTCGAGCGCAAGCTTCATTTTGCTGTCCCTCGGATCTTCGAGCGTTAATAACACTGTCGGATCTTTCGCGAAGTATCATGAAACGGGTTCGACTTAACTTTGTGAGCATGATATTCGACGACCCTGTTGAGAAACTGACCTGTGTACGATCAGTTATGGGCCATCATGTACAACTTGGCCGCATTACCAATTGCCGCTGGAGTAATCTACCCCGCTGGGCATGTCAGACTCGACCCTGTGTGGGCGTCTCTAGCGATGGCACTTTCGTATGATTCCTTCCATCTCCCATTTTGTACTATGTCCCTGAGATGTTCTGCAGCTCCGTCTCGGTTGTTTGCAGCTCTCTGGCCCTGAAGCTCTATCGGTCTCCGAAGCTGCCTCAATAGCCAGATGCTGGGACAATACACTGTGGTAGTTTACGATACAAAGCCCTGCGCCGCATCGCGCCATGCCAGGCAAATGTTGAGCATAGATTGGTGCTCCACTGTACTCCAACGGTCGCTTGATATCGAGCAAGTTCGTCACACTCTGGCGCATCATGTAGTAGTCGGCACGAAACCAGCGTAGACAGATATATAATGTAAAAGTTCGTACATGGCGGCGGTATATCTCTGCCAACAAACAAGGTGTACAGACAAGATTTCGTAACATATCGTCAAAGGCATTAGTCGAGGCGTGGTCGCCGTCTAGAAAGGGTTTTCCTCATCGACTTCCATGGCTGGTGCTTCCTGGTGCTGGGCCTGTTCAGGCTGCGGGTGTCTTCGTCGTCATCCTCATCTGCCCGTTCTTCTGCGGTAGAGGCAAATAGTTGGATGGGTTTTGCGCTCCTGGACAAAGGTGTCAGTGGCATGCGACGGCGAATATGAAACGCAGACAGACTTTGTGAAGTGCTTCTTCTTAGAGGCCGCAAGCTTCTGAGTGCACGGCGTCATGAGGTTGTCCGTCGGTGAGATGTATGTGGGGTTCCTGCAATGAAGACAGTGAGCACAATGGCAATGCCACCGACCAAAACCAGGAAACTGACAAGCTCTTCGCCATCTTCTTTTCGAGGAGAGCCTTGGCTCCCATTCCAGCGGGCTGGTTGACGACGTTCCCTAGCGGGGCTTTGGGGACGACAACGTGGGCAGCCTGGGCGGGGTTGTGGAGGGGCTGGATCGGCGCGGAGATGGGAGAGTCGTTGGGGGTAGATGTAGAGGACATGATATGATAGTGACTGGGAGTTAACAACGCAAAGGGGGAGCAAAGGGGTGTGTGCTCGGACGACAAGGTGGTGGTTTTGGTTCAACTTCAAGTCTGCAAGAGCAAAGTGCCGTAACGCGTGTTGAACCTTCATCACGTGTCCGTTACCTTCTTCCTCGTCGCGCGTCACAATGTGACCGCGCAGAAATATGGTCGGTCTCCCCGAACTACCACCAGAACTCATCGAGGCTGTCTGCCATCGACTAGATGCTTTGTCCATTATCCGCTTTACCCAGGTCAATTTAATGGCCTCTCAAAAACATCAATCAAATATTCATCGCCGACAATCAGGTCTCGCGACAATTGTGGACAATTTTTCAACAATCCTCTGCGCTTCAGTACAAGGTACAACTCGAGATAAATGGTCTACAAGATGGCCAGTTTGGCTCCTGCAGCTCTGCTGCGCGACTGGAGCTACTGAAAGCCCACCAAGCCGCATGGGCCAATTTCAACTGTTCAAGTTCTGTCCAAAGTACAATGAGTATGGGCGGAAATTATTGGGAACTCGTCGGCAATGTACTGGGCACCTACAGTTTGGAAAACGGCTTCTCATTCAACCGCATTCCTTCCGCTATTCGACAAATTCCATCTGAACGGTGGTCTCTCACTGAACTATCTATCAAAGTGAATGATTTCTCTATGGACCTCTCGCAAGATCTTCTCCTAATCGTAGAAGTAACCTTGTCGTAAGTTGGATTTGCGGCTGACTCCCCGTCTCACCCTTGCTCAGGAGGTCCACGGTCGTACATCTACTCTCCTTGAGTACAGGTCGCCCTCACCCATTAGCTCGCACCCCACAACTATCTCGAGACGTCGATGAACATCGTCATTCTTCATCCTATCAATTCCAAATCCGAATTTACGGCGAACACATTGGACTGCTGACGGATGCCCACGACGACACTGCCGGGTTAATGGTCTGGGAGTGGAAAACTGGAGTCATGAAGAAGGTATTTTTTCTGCTTTTGAAGTTTAGCAATTTCTTTGAACCGAGGTTGTAGGATCTCAGCGGCGATGAGATCACTTCGTTCGCCTTTCTGGACCATCGTATGCTCCTCATTAGCGTTTACATCAATTTTCAGCCAGAATTGCGAGTGCTGGACATTGAAGGACCCAAGACCGCCATGTCGGAATACTCCTCTTTTCGACTGCCAGCCCTGAATACAGACAACTGGGAGATATCTCAGGTCGACATGATGATCCAGACTGAACCCTCTCCGTCATGGACGACAGAGACGCGTCCCAGCGAGCCATTTACGACTTGTCACTCGGATCGATTGTTCGTAATTTCCGTCCGGGGTTTCGGCTGGGAAAACGGGTCTGAATCCATATTCATACTCTGCGTCCGGCTTTCCGCCTTCCTGAACCTGATGGAACATCCACCCCAGGGCTCAATAGATCGCGCAATAGCCTGGGATCAATGGGGACCCATTAACACGCGCATGCTCCGGATCCCGCTACTTCCAGACCCCTGGATATGCTTTGTCTACGGCCAACGCTGTGTTGTGCAGACGTCGCAGACGCGTTGCCAAATCCTCGACTTCAACCCGCTCACTACACGAAAGCGCAGACAGGACGAAGAGACGGTGGACAAGCGTCGGCGAATATTCGAGTGTCCTGTGACAACTTCGGCGCCTTTTGCCGTTTACTCAGTGGACATTTCGGATTTCCCTTCCGCGGCGGTGATGTTGGCGGAAGATGGGATTATAACGGTGTCGGTAAGTACTAAGTGAAACTGTTCTCGTTCACGCGAGAAAGTGCCCTGACCGCTTGACATACAGCCGGACGAAGAGTCGTTTACGATATTTTCCGTATGAATTTGCTAAGTAGAACCTTATACGTCTCGTTATTCCCCGGTGGGGAGTGGGCGGTGCGTTATGCGAAATTAGATTGGCTGGGAAATGTGTGATGCCGCGATCATCCGTCAGTTGGTTGTGTTGTTGCAAGCTTGAACTCTGTTTCGTGGAATAGTCCACCATCGTATGGCCCCGCCTCTGCCCTGCTCTCAGTTCTGAGGAGACAAGCTCTCCAGATTCGTATTTATATTCGCCGAGGCACCACCCCCACACCCCTAGGCGTGCCCATCACTTCGTCACAGTGAGCTCAGACGGCGCCTGTTGTTACCTATTACGAGGACCCACGCACCGTCTCTTATCTGCAGCCTCGTTTCACTCGTATTCAAGGGCTCTACTTGCTGCAATGTCCGCCAATAAACGTAGAATTGCCGTGCTAGGCTCCCGTTCAGTCGGTATGTTTGTCAGATCACACTTCACCCCACTCTGATTGGGTTCCTCAAACCATCTGTTCCTCTCACTCATCTACTCCCCGGACTGATTTTTGAATACAGGGAAGTCATCTCTAATAATTCAGTACTGCCAGAACGAATTCGTCGAGTCCTATTATCCGACTATCGAATCTACGTTTGCGAAGACTGTCAACTTTAAGAACATTGATTATGATTGCGAAATCATCGACACCGCTGGCCAGGTTCGTTCACAATGTTCTTGAACCGAGCAACTACTCATCGGTTTCACAGGACGAGTTCTCCCTCTTAAATTCCAAGCACGCTATTGGCATTCATGGCTACGTCCTGGCACGTACTACGTGCTCGTTCTTTGTTCACCCAGCTCACTCATGGCTCCAGGTCTACTCAGTCAGCTCTCGGAATTCGTTCGATATGATCCAAATTATCTACGACAAAATCATTGACTTTTGTGGGGTCACGAATATCCCGTGCGTTGTTGTGGGGTCCAAGGTGGACCTCGAGAAGAGGTACGTCCCTCCGTATTGTGTTCAGAATGTCCCTTACCATTCCCACAGTAGTCGGCAGGTCAAGCCCGAGGAAGGCCAAAAGCTAGCAAAGAGCAATGATGCCGCCTGGGTAGAAACTAGCGCAAAGACGAATGTCAACGTTGGTACGTTGTCGTTGTGGACCACACCATCGCGAGCGACTGACACGGCGCCACAGGCAAGGTCTTCGAACTATGTCTGAGCGAAATCGAGAAACGAACTCCCAGCAATCAAACCGAGCCTCCTGCCAGTCGATGCGTCGTCATGTAGAACCTTTCAAGCCCTGATATTTTCCTCTTTCCTCTTTTCGGGAGTGTTTACATATACATAGAGTACTATTCTTCCTTTTCTCCTCGGGTGCCGGGAACGCTGTAGCGCTTGTAAACTTACATCATCCATTACTTTGCTCTCCCTGGTGGTTCTTAATCCTCCCATAATGGCACTTGTACATTTCGCGCTATCGTTATACACTCTGAATACATACAGACCGAAATAGACTGATTCTTAGGCCGTCCCATCTCCCAGGTACCGCAACTTGACCTCGCGTCCGTTCAGACCAACGGCCTGAATAGTTTGCGGGTCATCAGGAACAAGATCGATTCCCTGGTCACTCCATTTGACGTCTGGTCCGTCTACATCCAGGACTAAACCCTTGACTGGTCTATGGCTAGAGTTCAGAAGTTGCGTGTTCAAAAACCATCGAGCACCGACCTGTTTACGGTCAACGTGATGGACTCTCCATCTACGGCCGCTTTTACTGCAGTATCGGTTGGGAAGTTGATGAATTTGAAAGGCTCCGGCCTGAAAGTGATGAGATTTGACCAAATTGCGCGGAACAGCTCCAGAATACCAATTGCTGTATCTGGCTAGAACTTGAGCATTTTCGTCAATGAGTCTTGCCGAAACGATGATTGTCTTAGGAGTTTGTGACAGCTTTGTTCGAATAGGTTGACCAGGAAGAGTTCCCTTGTGTATTTCTGTGCTAGAATTAGCTTTGAGCACAACCTCCTTTGACCTGGGAATTCGATAGGCTTCGTCCAAATCAAGCTTGACCAGGAATGAGCTGACCATTTGTCCCGCCAGCAGTCGGAATAGAGATCGAAACAGGTGACCTCGACGGTAACTTTCTTGTCGGCGAGCGTACTATTCGTACCCCAGATCTCAAGCACCGTCTCAATCGTAAACTGAGCGGCGGATACGTCGCTGGGAAAACTTTGCTTGTCCTTGCGGGCCATTCCAACCTTCGAATCGAAAGTCAGTACTGATGTAAGCTCGCTCAAAGCGAAGTAATCTGACTGTGTAAGGGCGCAGCTCCCGAGCGATGGTGAAATAGGCGGGCTTGGGCCGGAGGAAGTAATCCACTATAGCCCAAGAGGTGACCGGCCAACAGTCGTTGATCTACGGAATGTCAGCCTAGAAAAACTAGCGTACGAGGCACCGCAAACCTGCCAAACGAGAGCACCGGCGGTATACTCTCGACCTTTCCCCGCCCAATTCCGTCTCCAGAGACGGTAAGCTGCCGCGAGGGTTTCTGCTTGCATGATTTGAGTATAATAGACATAACTGCTTCCTGTTCACGTAAGGTCCAATTTTGTTTGAGAGAAGCACACCTTTCCATCTCGAAGGAATGTTTGAAATTTTCCACGAGGTAGAGCTAGATCGCAGTCAGGCATTGCTCGGCAAGAGGAAAAGATAACTTGCCTCCAACCTTCTCTCAAAACCATCTGCTTTATTATGATTGTTGTTCGTCCTGGGCCGAAACCATTGTTGAACATCTAAATCTTGACAGAAAACGGATCGACGAATACCTTGACTGAGGGAATCGCTCCCCCCTATCACCATCTAACCAATGATCAACTGTGCGGATGTTGGGGAATCCCTGCCTGCAAGTTGGTCCATCGGACATATGTCCACTTCGCCCAGAGAGAGACAAAGCTCACATTCCGAATTCGGAGACGAACCGCCCTGGCATCGGTTAAATGGATGCAGTATGATTTCAGATAGAGCTCGAGTACCTGACAGTATGTCCCAGTTATGCCATGGTTCTTGCGTTCTACAAGAGGGAAAAAAGGGATTAACCATATATCAAAATTTCCTGGTCAGCAGTCGCTTCTGCCCCGTTAATCTACTTCACAAGACTTGGGAGCGAGCGAGCATAGTGACATGCGCGGTCAGCGCAATGTGCCTGCGCATTCGCTCTCTGCAGCTTTCTCCCCTCCCAGAGACAAAGACAGCTTACCCGTGCCAGACATTCCACTGATGAATATCTCCGTAAAATGGGTTTCTGGTGTCTTTCCCGTGACCGCTATAGTTGTACGGTGAGCAAATGCTTTGGAACGGACACCTCAACTCACGAGTATGGGCATCCCCTCCAGTAGAATATGTCAGACAACGTTTCGACCACATCGGGCAAAAGCCGCTCGTAAATGTGGCGTGCAGGGAAGTTTGTTTTAAGGAAATCGGATGTTTCGTCCGAGTAGTCCAATTCAAGTTTGGCGGATTCTGCGAGCTGATAATCTGAAACAACCGTCACCCACCGGAGGAGTCGAGTTCGGCCACGAGCTACCTTCATTGTTGCCCGCTAGTTCTCATAATCAATAAACAGTGTTTGATGTGGAATGACTCTGACCTAGGATTACTATGGAAGGATGATGTCGCAACCTTTTGACATTCTGCTGCGCCTCGGTTTGGACGGAATCCAGAAATGAGTCGTAGCCGGGATACTGGAATTCAAGGTGAACGGAAAATCATAGCATGGCGCATCTTGTCCCACCTGGCCACAACCAAACATGAAATCCTGCCAGACGAGAACTGTCATGCTGTTCTGAGCATATTCGTTGCCTGGGATTAGAGGCACTCACTTCCGAGTTCTAAAGTCTTTCGTCAAGACATTGGACAGAAATGGGGAAAGACTTTACCGTCGCACACGTCATAGAACACATCAGCTTCATAAATGCCACCACCCCATACACGAATCATGTTTTGGTTTCCATTGACGAGAAGCTCTAACCAAGCTCGATATCTTTCGGGTGTAATTCTAGAGGAAATTTCAGGGCAACATGCGATAGAACAGCCTGATCAATGCGTACGTGGTCAGAAACGAGTCGGCTGGTATCCAGTTGGAGCCTGTTGGGGAGTTTCGAGATTGTTCAAGACAGAAAGATGGCGACAAACCTCCGCAGAAGACGCTGATGTTGTTGACCTCGAAGAAAAAGCTTAGGCCTTCTTGGTCGATTAGCTTGTCTTGTACAATGCGAACACGTCGAAATCCGATTTTCTGCGTTCTCGTGTCGAGGATGTTCCCTTCCTGCTCAACAGTCAGAGGAGATGGTGTAATTTTGAGGGAAGCAGATACCGGATCGGTGATGCTAACTTCCACGGTGTAGATCGGTTGTTCACCATAATTAACCGGATACCACAATTGAAGCTGTCCTGCAGGGAACGAATGCGAAACTTGGCCAGATCCTTCATCCGTCGGGATATTTGTGTCCGAGAATTCCTCTGAGCCATCTGGCCGTTTCAAGATGAACGAAAAGAATCCTTTCTTTTTCTCAGCAGATGTGAATACAGCTGTAAATTTCGTGTCCAACGATTCCGAAAATTGAGTTCGGACGTCAAGATCGACGACTCGATTGTCATAGCATTGTAAACTACGGATGGGTGTATGGATATGACCGCCAACAAGGAATAAAACTTCTTCGTACCTGACAGGTTTCCAGGGACCTGTGGTCATGAGAATGGGACCCCAGTCCCACCCGTAGTTGTACTGGGCCTTGCGGACATGAAGACGGCTTGAATCGCCATTCCAAAGCTGGTACTTGTCATGCTGGGCCTCGATCTCTCTTCCAACAGCGAATGCGCTATCGAAATTCAGGATGAGTTCATTTTCCCCCTCTTTCAGGAAGGACTTGGCGGGAACTCTGTAGGATAGAAACTGATTATTGGTTTTGAGGACTTCATTTCCATTCTGAATCGGAGTATAAGTGAGGCGCGGATGAATTGCTAAACGGCGCACCAGTACAACGGAAGCAAATGTATCGAGGCCGTCGAACACAAGATCAACGTTCGAGTATTTGTTCATTTCCTTATCCTTATCGACAGAAAAGATGGTTTTGAACGCCCAGCGGCTTTCGCCGACCCCTTCATGCAGAGCGTCTCAGTGGTCAACATTTCAGAGTCCCAAATCGAGCACGAACATTGAACATCCCATTCCGCCCTACCGAGAAACTATAGGACATCGGTCAACAAGCCACCAGAATACAGAGGACAAACTGGATCGGGTATTCTCTTCAGCTTCAACAGCTCAACGTGCACAGTGGTAGGGAATTGCGTGACTAGAAGTGGACAACATTCAATCCTTCGTTGGCTTTTACATTGACGCGTAGAAGATAGTACCTGGTAACCATTCGCCGCCCTTGGTTCCTTGCCCCCCATCAAGTTGAGTGAAGGTCCAGTCCTGTAGTAGACGATTCATGTTACGAAGGAGGACAGCCCAGGAGAGTCCTTCGCCATCTGGGAACCTTGGCGGTAGTTTAAGCCATTTCGGACTTATCTCGGGCGACCGGCAATTCCGGGCCGCGGTAGCGTGTGGCAGAACGCGATCCCGTGATCGTGACTTAATCGTCCCCGCTTACCCCACCACAAGACTGAGCGTTCGGCGCATGGATTGGTTAGCAGCGATCCCAGCGGATAGCCCTTACATTGGTTGAACTCGATTCCCCCATTAAACCAAAGCATTAAAAGTATTTTACAGCATATATCTATATCCCTTGGGTTCATCCAACTCTATTTCCTTCCTCTCAGCCTGGGCGTTCAGGAAAACGAGATACTGTCGAAACGTAAAACAAAGACAGATTCCTAGTGAGCTTGCCAAGATGCATATTGAATAACTAGTCTTGTAGTCTGGACCCCATGACGAGGGCCAGATGTAACTGTGACAGATAATGAGCACACACAGAGCCAAGAAACAGATAGTTGACCAACGATCCGGCGATATTCCCAAACGACGAGACCACGTTGATCAGGGCCAACGCCACCGCCCGTTTGGAAGATGGTTGTATGGTTCCCGAAGCCCATGATAGATAGACTATGAATCCAGAGTATGACTGTGCCATTAAAAAGCTTTTGGAAAGATTCCGTCTCAGTACATCTGCTTGAATCCAAGAGAGAAAAACGGACAGAGAAACATAGCGAACAACTGTGTTCATAGTCGCCATGGCAAGTAGAAAACCCAGGATCCCAACCAATAAAGGGCCCACAATGTGCCAAAATCGTTCCCCAACTCGATCGGAGTGTCTGCAAAACAAGGTAAGGCGGCACGGGCAATCAAATTCTCAATTTACCTTGACACCGCGAAAGCTGCGAATGTTGCGAAAAACCACGGCGGAGCACAGAGAAGAAGAGTTAGGGTCCTTCCAAAGCCCATTGTCTCTGCCAGCGTCGGGAAGTAACTGAACGACAGTCAGCGTGTGAAGCAATTTGATGCTCCGAACTCACGCATTGAAACTCAAAGACATAACAATGCTGGTGAGAGCAATTGCAAGCCCTGTGGGCGGTAAGTGTGGCTACACAGCGCGCTAAGCTGACATCACTTACACCAAACTTTCCAATCGGAGAGGGCCATGGACAACCCCGAAGAGGCTTTATGCATCGAATCGTCTTCGGTGCCAGCATCTTCTACCATGCGTCGCATAGCAAGGCATTGCTCCGCTGGGTCCAACCAGCTGGAAGAGTTTTCGGGAAAGTCGGGAAGTATGCGCATCGCGATAAGAGCAACGACGACGGTTAGCGAGCCCTCTTGAGATGTAATCATAAGTATAGACATAATTTGAGAGCGAATCAACAGGCATACCAATGAAAAACAGCCAACTAAGGTCGAGAAAACATGAGAAAGCAATTACAATGTAATGAGATACGAACCGCCAAGCAGCGTAACCCAGTCGGCCTTCCATGCTATCAAGTATTCCAGAGGCAATGAGAGACTATCCCCATGTTAGACAAGTGAGAGAAGGATGGAGACGGACGTACACCAAAGGCATTCGAGATCAACGACTGCGAGAGGAGTGAGGTGAATGTTCTGAACAGAGATACTACGAGCACTCACACCACATGATAACAGCGCTGTCCTTTGAGAAAGCTCTCTTCGAGTGTACCACTTGGAGATGAGAAACTTCGAAGATAGTTGAGCCAGATGAAAAGTGACTGGAAGGCGTTACACACCCAGGCTCCACTGCACTTAACTATGAGTCAAGTCAAGGATAAGGCGGGAGATCATTACGGGAAAAAGGCGGCTTCGGTGAAACCTGCCCGAACTTGTTTTAAAAGAGAAATCAGCAAAGGAAAATGTGAACTCACCAATGAAGAATCTAGTGTACATCACTGTTACAAAGCTATGACCAGTGAGAAGTTAGCATGGAGTTTGTTGTAGCAAATCAACGACGAACTTGGTTGCAAAGCCCGTCGAAATAGATATCAAGCCCTGTTGACACAATTAACAGCGTTGTATCTGGGAAGTAATAATTGTTTAACTCACCCACACAGTCATACATGCTGGAAGGTAGATTGATGGTTTACCCAGGTAGTTGAGAAAGATATTCCTAACCATTTGGTGGGTTGGATGAAGCGACAGTATCAACAAAATTGCGTACGAGGGAATTTGCATCACTGAATAGCGAATTAGTTCATAAAATGGAGACCAATAGAGAGCACCTACAGAGGTACCCAACATAAAGTATAGACAGAATACTGGCGAACTGGTTTCCCGTTAAATGGAGGTCCCGTTCGAAGCCATGAAGCCTTGCAGCACTGGCGTTATTGCGGTCGATGTCTAGAGTTTTGGTCAGCAATAATCGGGTTCCGCTTGGTCTTATGCACAGTTCAGTATATAGATAAGGACCAGGATCGACATCCTAGAGTCCAGCTTCGCAATTAGTCGCGTCTCGAGTTGTTTCCTGCCGAGTTTTCCTCCAAAAGCAGCGTTAGGATCTATTTCTCCGTCTTCAGATAGCAGCAGTCTGTCTTGTTCATCGTCACGGTCGTCCATGTGGAAGAAAAGGAAGAGGAAGTGGTCGTTTAGGCCAGTGTCGAGCAGTTGCGTTCGCGTCAGAAGAGGAATTGCGGGTGATCGGACCGAAATCCGACTGGCGACTCTACTCGACTCACACCAGCTCACACCCTGTGCTTTCACTGTCTTTTTTCCTTGGCAACTCATGTCTATTGATTCTGAATACCATCGCATACTCCCCGGATCTGATATTCTTCGAGACTGGATACATACTGGCAAAGAGCAGGGCTCTGAGATTTATTCCACTCCCGTCGGCGTTCTTGCTTGCCAGAGGTCACCACTACTACGACAACTAGATGCGATCGTTGTTTCAAGCGTTCTTTCAACTCCTCCGCCTCCAGCAAAGGGCGCCAAAAAGGCCGTCATAGCGCCAACCATCCCCAAAGGCGCGATCTGTCTCGAGGTTTGCTTGAACGATACGGTCATCTTTCCGGAAGGAGGTGAAAGGTTTGTTTCAGTGGCCTATTCGCATCTGAACTGTGATATAGGTGGGCAGCCATCCGACATAGGTATTATCACAACCCAGGATGGTATGTAGTGCCCGTAGGATTGAAGATTCAAGTCCCCGAATACTTTTCTTTGAGGAACCGTGTGGAACGTCCTGCAAGCGAAACGACAAGGAGGGCAGGCTGTCCACTGCGTCCATATTCCCGATGGCAACGTAGATAGAGCTCTACAGATTTTCTGTGCGGGGGCACAAGTGAAAGTTGAACTAGACCAAGCCGGGTTTGATAGACGATACGATCATGTAGGTAATCTAAGCATCTGTTCGGTGCATCACTGAGATACTGTAACTAGATGACGCTGCATACTTCCCAGCATCTGCTGTCCGCCCTCCTCGAGACTCGTCTCAATCTTCCTACCCTCTCGTGGTCCATGACTTCCTCAGGACCTTGTTATGTTGAGATTCCGAGAGGGATGTCCCTCGAAGAAATTTCATCTATCCAAGCCGAAGCCAACAGCTTGGTGTTTGAAGGCAGGAAAATTCACGTTGAAGTTGAAGAACTCGACGCTAAGGCAAGAAAACCCGTCGAAAAGACTGAGACTGGTCGCGCAATCGGCAAGGGCCTCCCCGAAGATTATACGGTTAGTGCGACAACATGGATTATCACCGAAAATCCTCAATACATTACTAGGGTGGAGTCAATCGTGTGGTCGTTATTGACGGCGTTGACAGAAATCCGTATGCCGTTTAATCTATTTCAAGGCGGTCTTCTCTTGATAACACCTGCAGATGTTGCGGAACTCACCTTCCGAGCCTGAACAATCTTCAATTATTTATCTTACCACAAACTGATGCTCTTTCCCGATCCTCGACCACCGTCGCGCGTCTCAACTTTCTCGCTGGACCACGATTGATCTCTCATCTGGCTTCGACCCACAGTCATCTTGTTTCTACCTCCGCCATTCTCTCTTGTGGCACTCCTCAAGTTCCCGACCGTGTTAAATTAGTCGTAGATGATCGAAGGAGCGCTACAAAACGAGTGGAAGACGTGGAACTTGAACTAGCCAAATATATTGCTACGGACCTCATCCAAAGTCTGGGTAATACCGGGGAATTGTTCAAGAAACATGTGCATCGCACAGATGATTCGGCTACGGCCCTGTCATTCTTGACCGCCATCTCATCTGCGTTTTCAGATGAGATGGCCAAGCTTCAATCTAAACCACCGTACCTCATTGTCCTGACCTCCTCTCCAAGTGCCCACTCCTCTACGAATACCAATGTGGTATTCATATTGGGCTCAGAGGATAAACGGGTCAAGGAAGTTGGTGACGCCTTGAAATCCAAACTCGCGGTGAAGGGTGGCGGAAAAGGCGTCAAATGGAGCGGGAAATTCACAGGACTCTGGAAAAATGGCAAGGAGGACGTCCTTGTAGAAGAGATCCTTGATTGTGTAGCGTAACATGCGTAGGTGTATGAATGAATGGAGAAAAATACAACACGGGTTGTACATATATGATGTGTTGGAATAGATAATAAATGTGGTGCATAGATATACGATCATGCAAGGTGATGCCAGGTTACTTGGGTTCCTCCACTTCAGCCTCAGCTTCGTCTGACGAATCGTCGCTTTCAACAACTGACACATTCACTTCCACCGCGACATCTGGGATTTCATTTGATTAGCCATGAAAAAAGTCTCGTTTTAGGCTCATACCTTCATCCTGATATTCCATGCTGTCCCCTTCGGAGGAAGGCTCAGACTCCTCATTAATAGGCATTTCCTCGCCATCGCTTCGTTCCCACATTTCTTCCTCCGGGTCGACCTCCATGTCAAAGTCGGTATCGGTAAACCCGTCGGAGGTGTCGAGGAAATCTTCATCTTCATCGTCGTCGTTTGGAATATATTCTCCTCCGTCAGAAGACTCGTCGTCAGAACCGGGAGGGTGGATGTCTAGAACCTCCTTTAACAGTTCGTTCCTGGACAAGCAAATAGAAGCAACCTAGGAACTCATAGCGGCAAGTAGGACAGCTCCCATGCTAAAAGGCGAAGGGTAAGTAAATAGGAAGAAGGGAGGGCACGGGGAGCACGGTGATACCAAGTTTCGTATCCATTCTAATAGACTAGCAGCAGGATAGGGTCAGTATACGCCGTAGAGCAGAGTAGATGACCCGCGTACTCCTTCCGGCAAAATGTATGTGAAATGGGGCCACAGTCTAGCTTTGTTACCCCGCGTTCTTCTTCGTTAACATCCGCTTGTTCGTTAAGGAGGGATTCAAAAGAAACGAGACAAATTGGGCAAGAGTCGTTAATGTCGTCCTTGAGTTGTTCGGCAGTAAGGAATGGGAGGGTGTCTACAAAGGAAGCAATGCGGTCATCGACTGAGGGATCCATAAGAGTAAATCAACAAGACGCGTTGACTAGTCACAACAAAGATAAACAACGCGTGACGCACGCGTTACAACATTGATGCTCCGTTTTTAAAAACCTCCGAGATCGGTCCGGGGGAATCTTTCTGGGTCATGAGATGCGCGTACGCGATGCATACAAAAAAGCCAAGAACGCGGGGTGAACTAGCCCCCCGAGGCTCTCTCCGACTCTCTGTGCAACATGTCGTCTCTCGAGAAAGGTCAGAATGGTTCAGAAATCGACCTTCCTCCGAAAGTCGCAAATTCCGGGCACTCACCGGAACGGATTGCCCTCGAGAAGAAACTCTTGCGGAAGGTGGATTTGAGAATGAGCATCCTAATCATTATCTATATTCTTAATTATGTGAGGCTGTTTTTTCCATGTTTTCTCTGGCCCTAACCTCGACAAGATCGACCGCAACAACGCTGCGTGAGCTCACTCAACATTCAACTCGTTTTGCTCAGTTTAACCATCGCCCCCAGAGCCGCACGAAAGCGGGGACTTGAAACGGACCTTCACCTCAAAAACCAGGAGTTTCCCACTCTTCTGTCTATCCTCTATGTCGGCTACATCATCATGCAAATCCCCAGCAACCTTTTCCTGAACTGGATGGGAAAGCCTTCCCTCTATCTTCCGGCGGCTATGATAATCTGGGGAACGATCTCATGTTTAACTGGTGTGTGGATACGTTTGATGTCTGAAAAGTGCTCAGTGCCATGTTGTCAGGCATCACCACAAAGTTCGTCCTTCTCAGACACGCCGAAAATTTTCCCTGACGTAGAAATAGTTTTGTGGGTGCATTGCTAACGCGTTTTTTCTTGGGCTTCGTCGAAGCCGCCTTCTTTCCGTTAGAATTCAGCTTTCCTCAGGTTGCGCAAAGTCTGACATGGTCTTTACAGCGGGGCTTTGTTCCTCATTTCGAAGGTACGGGCGACCGAGGTGAGATGAACCATAGCATCGTTGGCTCCCCTCACTTACCCGGTTCCGAACAGGATTTTGGTCGACTACCACTTGTTCACACTCTTTCAGTGGTATAAAAGAGACGAAATTGGTCTCAGGACAGCTATCCTCTATTGCGGCAATATCATGTACTTCACTCACTGTGACCGAAGGGATTCATTGGTGAACTGACATGATTCCCTTCTAGATCCAACGCATTCGGCGCACTGATGGCTTCTGGGATATTAGCTAACATGGAGGGCAAACTCGGCCATGCCGCGTGGAGGTAGGTTCTCCGTGTTTTCATTGAGCGACGCGTCCCTTACAATTTATCCGGTGCTTCAGATGGTTATTCTACATTGGTGCGTATACGGCATGGGTTGATATCTCGCCATTGGCTCATCTTGAGGGATGCAGAGGGAGCTTTGACGGTTTTCATCGCTGTCTGCGCGTAAGTTTAACGAATCTTCTGCTACTCAGAGCAACTTAGTAACTATCCGTGGCCAGCATATTCATCCTTCCAGACTTTCCTGCCACTTCCAAATTCCTGACTCCGGAGGAGAGAGAACTTGCTCTTCTGCGCATGACGGAGGATGCCGGAGTAGGCGATCAAGAGGAAACGGAGGAACATGGCCAGTTTGGTGGTCTCCGAATGGCCATGTTTGACTGGCGTGTCTGGTGTACGTGATCACCGCATCCATTTGACTTGCTCCTTAACGAGACACCCCAACAGGGCTTGCTTTTGCAATGACCGCGCAAGTCGTTGCTCTCAGTTTTAACGCCTTCTTTCCCACGCTAACGCAAACTCTGGGGTATTCACCGACGGTAACTTTACTGCTGGTCAGTCACAATTTATTTTGGCTTGTGACAAGACAATATATGAATGAATTAATAGTGCGCTCCGCCGTTTGCATTTGCCGCATTGGCGGCGTTCGTTCTGTCACGGTACGTTGTCCTTTCTCGGTGAATGCAAGCGTCCTGATCGTTCCAATAGGCATTCGGATAAGGTACACACACTTTGCTTGGTGTTTTCTTTCGAGAATAACATGTCATGTTCTCCTCAGGTAGGCGAACGATGCTTCCACATGATATCCTCGTTCGGTTTGGGTATCATTGGATTTATCATCGCCGTTTCGACTATGAATACCGCGGCTCGCTACGTGTCATTGTGAGCGCAGGCTGTAATGCATTGCAAGCTCGTTCTCACTCAAAACACAGGTTCTTGATGGCACAATCGTACGCGGGTTTCGTCGTTATGTACGCATGGGTCAGCAATTCCTTCCCGCGTCCACCATCGAAGCGAGCCGTCGCTTTGGCATTGATTAACTGTCAGTCGGAACGTTGCTTACTATCTGCGTTGACTGAACTTTGACTTGCAGGTTGGTCACAGCTTGGGAATGTCGCGGGTAAGGACGACGCATCTTCCCTCCAGTTCTTTTACTGACCAGCTTTCAGGATCGTATGTCTGGCCAAGTGCCTGGGGTGCGTGGAGCAACTTTCTCTAAAGAAAAGTACCTGATGTCTTATTAATGGTGCTTCTAGGGCCCACCTATCGCAATTCCTACGCGATTTGCATTGCTTGCGCTGGAGTGAACATCGTGATGTGCTTAGTATTCCGGCAAACGCTGATCGGGATGAACAAGAAGCTGGAGGAAGAGGAGGCGGCAAAGGAAGTGAAGACGCCTGGGTTCAGATACATGTTGTGACGGATATTGTATGAGTTTTTATGAACATTGAACATTTGAGTTTGAAGTCAATCGTTTTGGATCGGAAACGCCGTAAACGTGTGTGGTCCGAAATGGGATTCCATCATCAGCCGACTTTGCGGGTTGGACATTGACTTTACTGGACTCTGGCGCTTTTGCTTCTGGCCAGGTGCCATGAACAGTCTCAATTATCTTTCTCGTCAGTTTGACGCGCTAGCGTCGGCCAAGACGCCCCCCATCCACCCCAACCGACGAACACGAGTCGTACAAATTCACTCGTTCTCGTAGGGCAACGGGTTCCGAATCTTCCTCTCTTCCCCGCGTTCAGACTTGGTCTACAAAGTCCTTCCTTCTCCCCGCAAAGTCACCTTCATCTCCCTCCAGAGCACGTCCCAAACGTTCTGTCTCATCACCAGCAGATTTCATCGCACTCAGTGAACTCGCATCACTCCCGCAGCAACAATCACCGTCTGGCGCTTTCGGGACAGCGTCCACATCCTCCGAATCCCCTGCTACGCTTGCTGTGTCGCGTCTAGAAGCTATCCTTCATCGTACTTTCATTGTACGGGTTATACTCTTGGCATGGAATACTTTACGCGCCGCCTGGACTTCTGTGTCCGGCCGGACCCTCGAGCTCGGCACGCGCGGAAATGCCTCCACGCCAGCGGACGTAGTGGCAGTAGAAAAGGACATCAGCGACGACGAAACCTTAAATGAACGCTCTAATTCGTCTACCTCCACGGAACGTTCATCGTTCAATCCTAATCGTCCTTTATACATGGCCTCGACCCGTTCGCGTGCCGACGCGCCTATACCGTACGATTCCACTTCACCAGACTCGCAACCACCATTGAGCAGTCTTTCATCCTCCCCCGCCCCGCCCTCACTAGAAACCGACTCTGCCCCCTCCGCATCACGTTCATCGACACCGATAACAAGCGCAACACGAAAAACCCCATTCCACTTGTTGCCCAAGACCCTCGTTCTTGACCTCGACGAAACCCTAATACACTCCACATCACGGCCAATGTCAATGAGCACCAGCTCAGGCTTTTTTGGTCTGGGATCCTTTTAACACAAACAAAGGCTCGGGGCATATGGTCGAGGTTGTACTCGGTGGTCACAGTACCCTCTACCACGTCTACAAGCGGCCATTCGTAGATTTCTTTCTGCGCACTGTGAGTCGGAAGCATTCATTCATAGAGCCAAAACTGATCGATACGCCGTTTGGCAGGTTTCGGGGTGGTACACGCTCGTCATCTTCACTGCTTCGATGCAGGAATACGCTGATCCAATTATTGATTGGCTTGATGCTGGCCGAGGTATCCTTGCTCAGCGGTTCTTCCGAGATGTGCATCGTTTTCTCTTGTCGTCTTCGTGCTGGCTGTTGAAACATGATTTTTATTTTCAGTCTTGTACGCAATTACCCAACGGTTCGTTCACGAAAGATTTGTCTGTAATAGATCCAGACCTTTCACGAGTCTGCGTGATCGATAATTCGCCCATTAGCTATCGTATAAATGAAGGTATGTTTTGAGCTTCTGCCCGTTTGCATATGTTCACCCGTTGTAGCAAATGGCATTCCAATAGAAGGCTGGACACATGATCCCTCAGACGAGGCATTACTTGATCTGCTTCCAGTGCTCGATTCCCTACGGTTTACATCGGACGTCCGTCGAGTACTGGGTCTTCGCACGGCTGGCGGCATCTCCTCATAGTCCTCCGCGCTTCCTAGACTTATTCATATTTCGGGCTAGGTCTTGGTTTTCCCTCCGCACATCCATCGTCATACTTAACTTAATGCATCCATATCATCGCAATTACAGACTGCTGTCCTTCTAGTAATGCTTCAGCCCATGTACATCACACCTACGAATGTCTATCTTGCTTTCGCTTTCAAGTCGAAAACTGCCGTCACCAAACCATTATGAATAGTACATTGAGTATTAAAACAGTGGAAGAGATATGCGAGATGGGAAGGAAAGGTGTAGGAAACCCCCGCAATACAATATGGACAACACGCACACAGGAAACGAAAGGGATGCGTTCACATCGCCAGCTCCGCTTGTAACTGTCGAAGTGCTGCTTCCTCGTCGTCTTCTGTTGCAACAGGTGTCCCTGGAATCTGTTAGCACGACCAGGAGGCAAAGGAGAGACGATTGGAGCTCACTGGCTGCCGAACAGCGCCCGCGGGGACATGCACTGGTACATGGTCGGCGCCCATTAGTCGATCCGTTAGAACCTCGTCTTCTAGTGCAGCCAGCTCGGCCTCCAGCTCCTCTTGCTGCATTTACGAATTCAGAGATAGCACGGCATGGCGGATCCAAAGCACGTACGTCTGCGGCATCGACACCCGTAGGATTCGATATCAGCTCTGTTATCTCGTCCGCCACCGCACGCTGCTCCTGTATCTCGGCCATTGTCTGGTCTACCTTGACCACCGACCTGGACAGGCGAACGAACATTCCGCGCTAAATATTCAGCAATCAAAGTAGTTACAATAACACTCACATGCCCGCGTGTATTTCCGAGAGTACTGCGCAGCCTTCTTCATGGCGTCCATCGTCTCCTTATTCAGGTTGGCGGATTCAAGGGTGTTGACCTGCATCTCCAGCTGCATCTGCTGTCCCCGCAACTGCTCCAGTTGTGTTTCGTTTGCCCGCTTCCGCTTCAGCGCAGACGTCGCCACTTTGAGGAGAGGAAGTTGGTCAACAGTCCAGTCAAGAGAGCAGCCGGCGAAAGCATCGTACGCGGTTTATTTGATACAGCATTTGCCTTGGCAATCTTCATTTCCTGGTCAATCTTCTTCTGTAGGTGCTCCTCCTTCTTCTCTATCATTTGGAGCTGCTGCCGCAGCCCGACAATAGCATCCGAGCAGACTGCTTGTGTCGCGACGACCAAAGTAGCTCATTATGCCGGCCATCATGGATGAGTGTCGTGAAAGTTGAGAATAAAGAGTGGTATGTAATGACGCTGAGCAGCAGCAAGCGGTGTGACGGACGATGCGGCCCGATAAGGCAAATATGTAACGTCTCATGAGTGGGTCACGGTGCTTAGCATTTTGTATTTCTCAACTCTATACGGTCCTATGTACCACACCCACACAAAATCTAGTCGGCCGTTTCAATCGTCCTTTTTGTCGTCCAAATCACTGAAGTGCCATGAGATATCGCACGTCAAGTTTGAGGGAGGACGCTTACTTTTCTTCATCACTGCGAACATCGTCAGCCTTTCCGCCGTCATAACTTCCCAGACGACGCGACATATCGTCCCAAACCATATGAGTTGGATGACCTGAAATCCTTGAATCAGAAAAGACAGTGGGTATTAGTATTCAGACCCGCGTACTTGTAAAGCGGTCAGGCATGCGCAAAAGATAATCCAGTATTCTCTGCTGAGGAAACGGCCACGCTCGGGAGCCCACTCCAGGCCGACGATTCGCGGTAGGTCGGTGTACGTCGAGTATATGACGACGGCGAAGAGAACGTGTCGCGTGGCGAACCATGAAATTACGAAGGATCCAAACAGCGAGTCGCATACAAGGTCGCTGAGATTCATGTACCGGCACATTTTTGCTATCTGGGACGAGCCAAAATCAGACGGCGAAATCCCGTAGAAACGACCAACGCACCGGTAAGAAAATATCACATAGGTCCATTAAGAACATGATTAAAGAGCCGACGCGCGTAAAGTTGAAAAAGTAGCTCAAGCCCATTAAGAAGACAGTTATAACGTGGTGGGCCATCATCTGCCAATGGTCCTTGCGAGGTGCCTCTGCGTGAGGATTAACATCTGGTGCGTGTAGAACGCGGTCTGTGTGAGATAGTATAATTTGACAGGGGCGGCGAGCGGACTATGGGGGTAGTTTCTCCAAAGTGTCTCGGGGGTGAATATCCGGTTCGGAAGATATAATTCACATACTGCGACGCGCCATTATCTTATCTGACGGCGGTCAAAAGTAGACAAACAACTCACGAGCCCGAAGCCCCATTGTATAGGATAGTATACGGCCGACCAACCTGCTCGGCGAAACGGATGACGCTTCGGTGTATAAGTTTCTGTTCTTTTTTCGAAATGACACCATTCGCGTGATGGCCATTGCCATTGGGCTGGCCGTTGCTAGAGCCATTTGAGAGCTTGGAACGCTTGAACTCGAGGTCCCTGGTCAGCTTCCACTTGGCGAAGGGCTCGAACACGTTGAGACGCAAGAGGTCGCGCAGAACGGCCATGAGAGCCATACAGCTGATGATGAAGAAGACATCCTTGACGCCGGTGGTATAGTACGTCGAGTCGTGGAAGGAGTCAGTTCTGGCGGGAGGATCTGTGCGGTAGGAGAGGGTATAAAAGGGAACCAGCCAGTCCTCAATAAATGCCATCGAGGTAAGAGACAAAAAGATGGCACCACGGTTTCGTGTCAAATTTTTTGGGGAGTTTCAACGCGGGAATTGACCCACAAAGTCAAGACAAGTTGAAGGGTATTGCCAGCACACTACACGCGTCTGGGCATATGTATGGGGTCTGCGGGCCCAGCGGCCCAGGCGGCGAAGGCGGATTTGACATTTCTGAAAACCGAGATTGGCAGTATCGGCCGAAGATGATCCCAGCTTGTTCTTGACTGTATCCACACCATGTCCTCTTCAACAACGCAGCCTAATACTACCCTGTATGTCAACAATCTGAACGACAAGGTCAACAAGGCAGAACTGCGCTCCAGTTACACGCCCTCTTCGCCACATACGGCAAAATAATCGATGTAGTCGCCACCAAAAACACACGGATGCGCGGTCAAGCTTTCCTCGTCTTCGCCGACCTTGCTGGTGCCACCACCGCTATGCGCGCACTGGAAGGCATTGCCATTCTACGACAAACCTCTCGTCCGTCGCCTCCCTCTGGTTTCTAGCACAAAGTTTTGAATAAGTTGTGACTGCAGCGAATCACCTACGCGAAATCGAAATCCTACGCGACTTCCCGTAGAGAAGACTCGTCTTTCGTGCCCCCGACCTCTGCGAATGCGAGCGCGTTGTTGGTGCAAAAGGGGAGAGCCGACAAGAAGAGGCAGCGTGATGAGGAGGTGGCTGATGGAGAACGGAAAGCCAAACGCGATAAAGGCGACGATGACGACGACGAAGAGATGGAGATCGATGACGAGGAAGACGCTCAGCAAAATGCGAGTGCTGGTATGTCTCGGTCCTTTTCGATCAAGGCATTGACCCTACAACTTCCCCTTCCCAAAAGCTGGCGAGGTGCCTGTCGCTGGCCCCACCGCGCGTTTATTATGTACGAATCTACCGCAAGAGGTATCGGATGGTGTTCTGTCCGTTTTGTTCCAGCAGTAAGTCTCCAACTACTTGTCTTGCGTCCATCTCCATTGTCCCTGGCAGATATCACGGTTTCAAAAAGCCAATGTGACAACAACAGATGTACCTGGCGGTAAGTTGTTTGCCTTTCACTTCTCACCAATTATTGAGCCATCCTTCGCAGTGAAAAAAGCTCAGGTCATGTTCGACTCCCCTCAACTCGCTTCGGTAGCGAAAGAAGGCTTGCACGGCTTCACACTGAAGAAAGACTGGATACTGTCCGTCCAGTACATCTAATAACTGTATTCTTTTTGTTGTTTGGCGGGATTTGGGGACCCTCTGGACCAACGCTCGTCGGGTGAGTAGCGCCTTTCATGCGTCTTGTCTTTATTTAGACCCACTCCCAAGTGTAAAATACCCTGTGTGCAGTTTCGTGAATCCTGCTGCTCTTCCATCGTTCGCTAAACATGACTTTGTTCCGGTACGGACCTTTTCCCTCCGGGGTTCTGGGGAGGCGATTCCAAACGCTGCTGTGTGCTTTGATCGCTTCACCACTTAGTTTGCTTCATCGTATCCCTCTCCGCTAAGATTTCTGCGAACAGAAATGGGCATCTGGATCTCTTACTTCCAAGGACGAACTTGACAGGTGTAAGCAAATCTGTGCACAAAGTACATTGTTTATCATTTCATACAACAAGCAAGGATACAAGTAAGTCGGTCTACAAATTCAGGGCTTTGAGCATAGCCTCGCCAATGGGCTGCATGATTGAAGAATGAGTCGACTGGAAAACATGCGTTGAAGAGATGTTAAGACCCTCACCTTGGCTGAGGCGGGATTCTGACCAGTATAAAGGTTTCCGTCAACTACGACGTGAGACTATGGTGAAGGCGTTGAGCTAGCAGTCTCTATGAACAGAGAGAGACGTGAACGTACTCCCCAGGCTTCGGCAGCTTTTTCGTATTTTCCGCCGAGGCTGACGATTTGTCTTCGAGAAGCCACGGAACATCTTTCACTTTGCCAACTTGTGTTTCCTCGTCGTTGGAAAACCCTGTGGCGGCTTTCCCAGCGAAAATGGACTTCCCATCGGCATCCTTGACGTTCACAAGGGCCCTGAACTCCGATGAACAACTTGTTTGTGTTTCGTAGTGTGGATGAAACCTACGCAGGACCATGGCAGACGGCAGCAGTGATCTTGCCCGCTTGGTAGAACTACGCGATTGTCAAAGCTTTTCGCAATCGATGAGAAAGGCACTTACTTCCCCTGCTAGCTTGATGTTCACAGCATCAACAGGTAGATCGATCACAGGACCGTGTCCGCCAACATAGAAGATTGCATCATAGTCTGCGCATTGGTAAACGGCGGGAACGCTCGGTGCAAGGGAGGATTAAATGCACGCAGACCTTTCGAGTTGACGTCGAGAGCTTTTTGGCAGAAGTCAACTTGCTCTTGACAGTCTCGTCTTCCAAGAACTTGGTGCATTCGGGGTCGGATGCGAACATCTATGCACGGCGGCTAGTATTGCGTTGATTCTCTTGTTACTGAAATCTATGCTCACCTTGACGCTTCCTTCATCGATCGGCGGATTGGGACCGGCGGGGCTGGCGAAGTCAATGGTGGCTACAGAGGTAATCAAATGAAGACAAGAAAGTGAACTTGGAGGGGAAGTCATTACCTTTGGGAGCCAGAACGTAGTACGGGTGAGCTGCCTCTGGTAAATACCCATCCCTACAAAGACGAGGTTGGAATCAACTGTCGAGAGCTACTCGAAGATGACTTGCGGTCTGCCCGCCAGTCAAGGTCTTCGAGGCTGAAGTCAATACAAAGAGAATAGCGGGCATGGTACTGGTCGAGAACAGAAGGGATTTTGAAAGAGGCTTATGATATCCTTAAATATCCATGGCCAGCTTAATCAGTGCATCCGGATTGCCGGTGCGTGGGGCGGGTATAACCTGATATAGAGGTCCTCAACTGAGGCATACAAGAGGTAGGAGCACAACCTCAGAGGTAAATTTCATCGGAATGCAGCAAGACTAGAGTTACTCGTTGAACAAGACCAAAAGCAAGTAAAAATTGAACATACTCGGCAAAGCGGCAATCAAACAACAACATCCATTTTGGGGTTGCTCAATTACCATGTCCTCCTTCTTCGGTCTGTGCGTGTATACCAGCTTCAAACTCAGGAATCCTCGACTGAAAGGTCTTGCAGAGGAAAGACTCGCACATTCAAGCCACGCAAAGACGTTCCAGAGGGCACCAAGCAGTACCAGCTCAGGAAGTATGCCGAAGCTACTTTGGTGAGCTCGATTCTATCACCTATCTCGCATAGGAGTCGAGCATCCGCGTCTAGGGCTCAGGAAACCTAAGACTCGCCGTCCAACTCCCCGAAGGAGAAGACCAGAACGAATGGCTCGCGGTACACGGTTAGCAGCACCAGCCCAAGCCTCGAAACATAGGGAGTGTATCATGACTGATTCCACCATCGCAGCCGTCGATTTCTTCAACCACCTCAACATGCTCTACGGCACTATCACAGAGTTCTGCACGAGAGACGAGGCATCTAATTGGTTACCGCACTGTCTCCGATGGTTGCTGATCAGTTTGCCCAGTGCCCGATGATGTCTGCAGGCCCACGGTTGTTTTCTCTGTCATTGCGCGTTGTCTTTCGGACTGACCAGCATTGCAGATACGAGTATCTATGGGAGGACGGCGTGAAGTACAAGCGGCCGACGAAATTGGCTGCACCGGACTATGTTGACGCGCTCATGAACTGGGCTCAGGGGCTCTTGGACGACGAGGCGGTATTCCCAAATAAAATTGGTGCGTTCAGTCAATGGTATCTCTTCCAAATCATTTGTCTCATTGAACCGTAGGCGTACCGTTTCCAAGAATTTCAGAGAGACTGTACGCACGATCGTGCGACGTTTGTTCCGCGTATACGCCCACATATACAGCAACCACTTTGATCACATATGCGCTCTCGGGATCGAAGGTCGACGTGTTCTCTTTGACGCGTCCCTTTTCTAATTATCGTTTCGTTCTAGCGCACCTCAACACCAGCTATAGGCACTTTTCTTGTTCATCAACGAGGTGTGTTGTACCTTGTCCCCTCCCGGTTGCGTACACTGACCTATTCGCAGTTCGACTTGGTAGACAAGAAGGAATTAGCTCCTCTAGACGAACTTAATGATGCCATACTGTTGGAGGACAAAGCACGATGATAACTGACCTGAGGACTCTTGTAGGCTTATTCCTTAATCGTTGTATTCCACCTATTTCTATTTCCCAAAAGATCCATTGAATGCATAGGGGTGACTGGATCGTGTATTTGTCAAGACAGGTATTTGTGCTAAATGCTACAGGTCGCGCGTGCGTGTATTTTTGCGGCGACGGTTCTGGGCGGTATAGTATTGGTACAACAGTATTGTATGCGTGTTCGTGAATGCAAGAGTGATGGAGAATGCGTGTGTTCGTTCAGTCAATGCAAGGGGGTGATAATACAATGTGGAGATGCAAGTCAATAGGATAGCGTTTCGAAGCGAAAGAGTCGCGACACCTTGTGAGTGTATGAGGGTGTTTGGTGAGGGTAATGCGGCGGCGAGTGATGCGGTCGGAGTGCGGAGTGTTATATTGTTCGCTACATGAGGTGTTAGCGGGCATATAGAAATCAAAGGCGAAAAGATCATACCTTGACAATTGACCATTGTACGACAAGATTTTGACTCGGTCATTGAGGGCGTTTTTGCAAAGATCACAAGAAAGATGTTCTGCAAGCGGCCGTAAAGCCGACTCGAGCGTGTGGGTGGACATGTCTAAGGGCCAAATTTAGCTTGGAAAGATGCTCCAACGACGGCGATGCATACCTGTCGCACGTCCCACGCAAGGTATGCGGTAGCAAGTGCCCATGCCCGACTGAGGCCTTTTTGTGAGGGAAAGTCACAAGTCGGGGTTGGGGGATGCGGATGTGGGGGAGGACCGAGGACGCGTTTCAAAGCTTCAGCGCGGCCGAAGTGCAAGAAGAATAGCCTGAGTTGAATGAGCCAATGCTAGAACATAATAGGAAGAACCAATACTTGCCGTTTCAGGTAAACAGCTCCCATTCTCTCCACCACGTCGTCCGTTAACCGCGAAAGCGGGAAAGCGAGTAGATGTGAGGAGGTGGGGGCAGCGAGGTCGAAGATATCGTAGTGGGCAGCAAGGGCGTAGAGCTGCAGTGGAAAGAGCGGCGCGTGCGACAAAAGGAGTGTAAAGAGAGGCGTCGATTGCTGGATCTAGAAAGCAAAGATATGAGCTTCGCCGGCTCCACCCAGTGAACCGTTGCAACACACCGTTGCTTTTATGTTGAGACCATACATCGGCATCGAGTCGACTGCTTTGACGAGAATTTCAAACGGGGGTGAATAATGGGCGCATGACATGTCGTAAATGGCGTGCAATATTACATTCAACACGGGGGACGACTCCGGAACTTCAAATACTGGCGGTTCTTCTCCCTGCTCAGGCATAGGCATCGGGAGAATGCCGCGAAACCGGTTATCGGACGCGTTCAAGAGGAGGTCTGAGTGGACGTGAAAGTAGACCGAGTCTGTTGACAGAAGAACTATGTCCGGTGGTTGTTGTCGGTGTTGGGCATTAGCAAAGAAGGTCGTAGAGATGGATACAATGGTATCATCTTCGTCTGGAGCGTCATTAAGAGGGGAGCCGTCATGAGAATGCTATGGGACGGTTAAAGAGGCGGAAACGACGCAAGAAAGGAATATTTACTGGAGGAGTGGGGAGATGGTCGTACTGAGTTGAAGGATATTCGATATCACCGAACATCATGTTATCCCAGCCGATATGGTCCATGGCAAGTCTAGACACAATGAAAGTGAGGACGAAAAACAGGTGGGTCTAATTTGCTTGGGAAGTAACACATATATACACCGACGTCATCGTCTTCTCTTCCTTTCTCGAGTATTCTCGCAATCCGCGACCCACTGCGTCATTTCACCGCGTCAGATCCTT
>JAWWNJ010000294.1:0-85998 GCA_037176885.1 Favolaschia claudopus
GAAAAAGAAACGAATCAAAGCACTCCATTTCGTGGCATAGCCTGACCATGAATCGAACGAGGTTAATCTGCTGTTAGACAGGCACAACTTGAATTGGCGCGGATGCGCACCAGCGCTACAGGCATTGGTGGATGGAAACTTCCTAATTGCAACCACACTAGTATTAGTACTAGTATCAGCGGAGGATGCGTGATTCAGAAAGAGATTCAACATTCATACCATGCTGATTCAGACAAAGTAGGGAAGATTTAATGATTTAGGACCGCAGATGTAAATTTACTTGCCTTCAAACGTTTCTCCAGTGAAAAGAAACGCCTCAACGGAACCCCAATTTCGACAATTGAACTCACCTAGACAATAAATTAGCAGAAGCAAGAGAAAAATAGTCACTGTTACAAAACCAGCGTAGGACCCTTTCCCGAATCGAACGGGTTGATATCTGCCAAGATCACTTATCATCGCATCCAATGATTGCAGATGCATTCCAACGCAACAGGTCTTCAGAGTCGAGTCGAAAGCGTCAGAACACAGAACACAGTGCACATTCAAATACCTAAAGGAAAGCTCACCCTGAAACTGAAAATTGTTTCGCCGCCCACAACCAAAAAGGTGAGATCTCTATGTTTCCGATTTCAAGAAGAAGAGAACTTGAAAGTTGCAGACTGCTATTTGCATGCACAAAATCCATCTCGAGATTCACCAACCAATAATAAAAAATTCGAGAACCAATCCCTCCAATAACCCGTCCCCGAATCGAACGGAGGCATTTCCACGGATTAGAACCTAAACCATTTGTACCGACATATCGCAGATGCGCACCAGCGCGACGGGTCTTTATTCAATCTCGAAAGTATAGCCCAGGTAGTCAATACAGAAATGCGTAGATGCGCATTTGAACCAATGCAAAAAAAAAAAATGGAGTTGAAACATGCCAAGGCGCCCACCTCGAGTCGAACGGGGTTGTATTTCTCCTGGAACTAAATTGCAGTTCAGCTACGTGCCGGTGCTGCGAGTTCACCATGAGCGCATTGAGCATATACAGAAGAGTGATCATGAAAGATAATCGGTTACCGTTTTCGAGTGTCTTTTGCCTTATCATTGGCTCTGTTGAACGCAACAGGCACGAACAGTTCAGCGTTAACATTCCCAAGAACTGGGTCAATAGAACTGCGGGTCTAAGTCAACAGCATTTATCCTAATGCTGCGAGACACTCGAACCTGTCAAAATCCAGGCCATCCTCGAATCTTGTCGGCGAATTTCTAGCTGCGGAGGTTGTGTCGGTCTTGACCGCAACAGTCAAATTTCTGTCAATCGTGCGAGAGGAAGAGGGGAGACTATATTTGGGGTCGGGACGCTCCTTGTATCTCACCAGAGCCAAGTTGCTCGATTGCCAGTGAATATAGTCGGGAGAGTCAGTCATGGCAAGAGCTCAGAGTAAGTACTGTAGTACCTCCGAGTCGTTAGATTTTTCCAGTTCGCGACTTTTGCGTACTTATCAGAATCTCTGCAATCGTGCGGGATGGAATCAGGATAAGTTCTCAAATCTTGCTCAAATCTCAGATCTCAGCATTCAAGAAATTGGCCAATCACACTTACAGATAAAGGATAAAAGGATAAAAGGCGAGGTTGAACGCCGGACCGCGATTGTCAACGGACATAAACCTAATGAAGTTGACATCCATGCCCATGCCGCGGTGACGCGGAGGGTTGAAGTCGGACCGAACACGTCGAAACACGTCGCGATTTTCTATTTGTTGTATAGTAAGTAATTTGTGTAATGCAGTGGGCGACCTGTAATACTTACAGTATGTAAGTACGTTCGTTGAGCTCCACTGCGACGTTATGCTGACGCCCGACGGTTGTCGATCTTCAATTTGGGCATTGCAGGCGGGGTGATCCGGGCAAGTCCCGAAGACATGTCCGAAGTGTAAATTTGTAGCCGTCGGGTTTTCCGCTGGTGATCAGGAACACCGCAGCCAGTGCATAGCCTCAATGGATTTTTTGGCAAGTCCGTAGCAGAATCACGGGCAGACCCTGAAGCCGATAGGTTATGGAATTAGAATCGATGAGGACCTCGCTGTTTCCAAATTGGGGTGGCCCTGGCCCTCTGTGCCAGGAAATATCCAGATGAATTTCATTCTTCCGGTCAAGGGTTGGAGAAAGTCGAGGAGTAGGGAAACAACAACGGGGGAAGTGACAGAAGCCAAGACAGAGCGGAAGCAGACAGATCGGCAAAGTAGTATTTGGTGCTGTTGTGATGGAAGGCAATTGATCGAGGATTCGGAATTCGGCAGAGTGACGTGAGCCTCTCGGCGATAGCTCTCAGACGTTCTCCTGCTTTCCTTCTACTTTCACCACCGATTCTCTCTTTCTGGTGCCCCGCTGGACCGCTAGGCTCATTCTCCCCCGAATTCTGTCATATTCTAACACCTATCTGGTGGCCTCTCAAACTCGGTGATTCGACAGCTCACCTGCTGCTAGCTGAATATGTCTATGTCATCGAACGAGGAGGACTACGGCCATGAAGCACATCGGGGGAAGAAGCGTCGTCTTCAACGCGCATGTGATGTTTGTCGTCGTCGCAAAAGTGAGTCTCGAATTTTCGAAATTCTTTGTCAAAAAAGATGAGGGAGACGGCGCGCGGGACCGATTGTCGTACAATGGAGTCATTCGACGGTCCAGCCGGAATCTCGCGTCTCACGACTTTTATTCTGCTTGCTAAACCAGTCAACGACTTTCTTCTTCTCATTCGCGGTTGTGAATCCTCACTGACACGTGAATTCCAGGTCGATGTATGTTCTCGACCACTACCCCAATCATTCTGGTTCTCGTGATCTCAATTTTTTTTGTAGGTGATGGCTCGCAAGTTGCTGGTGATCGATGCACAACTTGTACCGATGCGAACCTAGAATGCACTTACATCGAGAGCACCACGGTACGCTTCGTTTTTCTTCCTCATTCAATATTGATAAGAGAAATTTCATCCATCGCTAACTCAACAGAAACGTCCCCCGCCCAAAAGGCGTGTCTTCTATTCATGCTCCCTTCCCGCACCGATTCTAACTTCAATACAACAGTACGTCGACTCCCTCGAGTCGCGCCTCCAACACTCCGAAGCCCTCGTCAGACAACTCCGCGCCGAGCTCGCAAGTACACCATATTCCACCCCCGATTCCGCGCGTTCCTCCAACTCCCCTCCCGACACCACAGGTACCAGCGATACCTCACCCACCCTGAGCACAAGCTCCCAACCCCTCGACGGATCCACCGCCTCGCTCTTCATCATGCGGACGGCGTTGAGGAGTCTGGCTGCGCCGCCTCCGCCGCCACATGCGGATGATTTGGAGCATATCGATCTTGTGCGCAAGGTATGTTTCCTTCCGTCTAATTGCGCTTACATAGTGCATCGAGTGCGGGGTTTGACTAACAGCGCTGATCTCTTCTATTATTGACAGCTCGAGAAACTTTCCGTCGGTATGATGCGGGAACATCGGTTCATTGGGAAGAGTTCGGGAGCGATGCTCGTGAAGGCTGCCATCGATCTCAAAGCGGATGTCAAGAGAGAAGAACGCGAGGAGGCGTTGGCGCAGTCTCCGTCCCGTCTATCATCGAAGACAAAAGTGGCTCGGAAGACGACGGGGTCGCGTGGACTTCGAGGAGGTTGCAGTATTGGCAGTGGAAGCCTGTGAGTTCGATTCTTCTATCCTTCACTTCTATATTAGTTCTCAACTTAACTTGAACTCGTCTAAGTGGGAAAACACCACCCGCCGAACGCACGACTTCAAATTCCCCCCCACGGACCTCATGGCAGAGCTCATCGGGCTGTACTTCACACACCAGAAGAATATCTACCTCCCCCTCCTCCACCGCCCGACGTTCGAGAGGAAGTCTCGGAGGGGCTGCATCTAAGGTCAATCCCCATTCACTTTTACTTTTCCGTATAGATATAGAGTAACTTACCGTGGACGATATAACTGACCAGGGATGACGGGTTCGCGGCGACGGTGTTGCTTGTGTGCGCTATTGGGTCGAGGTGGAGTGGGGATCCGGGGATTGTGGCGGCGGGATTGGCGAGGGGGTGGGATTGGTTTGATCAGGTAAGTTTTGTTTTGTTTTCTTGTGATGAGTTTTTGCGGATGTGGCTTATGATTCGACTTTGTAGGTGCCTTTGGTGGGGAATCATTTGTTCGGACAGGCGACACTGTATGATTTGCAATATTACTGTGTAAGTTTTCCATCCACCGTCGTTGATTTATTGCCCGACTCACCGGGGATTGCAGCTGGCCGTAATGTTCCTCGACGGCTCTTCCGCGCCGCAAGCGTGTTGGACACTCATTGGGGTTGGATTACGGTTGGCACAGGTGAGTTGATCATATTGCCAAGCCGAGACTCGCAAGTCGACAAGACTTTTACAGGACATCGGTGTGCATAGACGGAAAGCCAGAATCGAAATTCCTACAGTCGAGGGCGAATTGTACCGGGTATGTGAAATCCATCCACCCATTTCAATGTTGACGTGACATGTTCTCCCACTGACACATCTCAGCGAGCGTTCTGGATCCTCTGCTATCTCGATCGAATGGTCAGCTCAGGCATGGGCCGTACATGCGCGGTGAACTACGATGAGTAAGTCAATTTGAATTACGCGGTCTTCCGTTATTCCGGATATATCTCTTCGTTATTATCCGTTTATAACCTTCTTCGTTCCTTCCTTCCGTTTCTCACATAACTGATCGGCGTACCGGAAAAATCAATCCAGCTTCGACATCGATCCACCAATTGAGGTGGATGACGAATACTGGGAGGATCCCATACATCCGTTCCAGCAGCCGCCGGGTGTTCCGTCGACTGTGACGTTTTTCAATACGTTGATGCGGTTGAATCATATCCTGGCGTTTAGTTTGAAGATATTGGTGAGTTGCTTTTGTTTTGGCTTCTCTTTGCATGATGTATGTGGGCTGATGTGCGTGCATATATGAATTTATGAATGCAGTACTCCCTCAACAAAGTACGCGTCTTCTTCTCGGTGACGGACGCCTGGGAGGAGTCGGCTGTCGCGGAGTTGGATTCGTCGTTGAATAATTGGAGGGATCGGATGGCTGAGCATTGTGAGTACCTACGTGAAAGCAGCCACGGACTGCTAAAATTACCTCGTATTAATGTTATAGTGCGCTGGGACCCGAACCGCAAGGAGCAGGTGTTTTTCGACCAGTCGGTCGCGCTGCATTGCGCGTATTATCATTTGCAGATTTTGATTCATCGGCCGTTTATTCCGATGTTGAGGAAGTCTGCGCCGACGGTGAGCTTTTTTTCTTTTGCTTGCTCGAGTTCTTCCCTCCCTGCGCATCACTCATGTTCTGATTATTTCGGATGTAGGCGCTTCCGTCGCTTGCGATTTGTACGAATGCCGCACGGGCATGCGCGAATATCGTCGATATTCAGAAGCAGAGGAATAGGAGCTTTCCGGCTGTGATTAATCTGGTGGGTATTTTGTTGCTTGCTTGCTAGATCAAGTGGGGTTGAATTTTCCTTCATGTGTCGTTTATTTAGCCGCGACGTTCACCGCTGCGATTGTGTTGTTGCTGAATGTCTGGAGTGGGAAGCGGACGGGGTTGGTTTCGGATCCGAGTCGCGAGATGGCTAATGTGCATAAGTGTATGGAGGTCGTGCGGCTGTGCGAGGACCGGTAAGATCCATTTCTACTCATCTCGCACATGCGATGCTCAGTTGGGCTACTCAGATGGCACGCTGCTGGATTATTCTGGTACGACCTCTCCAGTGTATGTGAGCAGTCCGCTAACACCAGCACACAGGGATGTTCTCGCAGAATTAGCTTCCGTCGGGCAACTTTCCCTTCCGGAATCGACTTTGGATTTAAATCGACCTGGGCACGCGGGTGAACGGAGACAGTTCGTCACGCTCCCCGCCTGTCCGGGACGGTCACTATCCTCGGTGTAACACACCTCTGCCCGACGAGTCTCGTGCCCGCATCAAGCTTGGCTCGCGGGGGCTCCGACAGACTTTCGATAGGCCTATATCCGATCCAGACTTCCGTGCGCCGTATGCGCCCGTGCCACAGGCCGCCGCCTCCTCGTCGTTCGCCGGCGGGCTCGGTGTGCAGCCCGGAACGCTTGGTCCTACGCCGATGGCGCCTAGTGCCTTCGCTCCGACGCCGGCACCGGAGGATTGGTTCCCTGCGCACGATCCGTTCCCAGAGGCGTATCCCGACCCGGCGCAGGCGAGCAGGGAGCTGGGGGATATGATGAATTTGATAGATAATGATACGATTGCGATGTGGACGAATGCGCCGATGAGTTTAGAGTATGTTGCTCTTCTTCTTCTTGATTTCCCTCATTGCTGATGGTTTGTTTGTAGGATCGACGATTGGGGAACGTACTTTAATAATTTTAGTGAGATCACTCAGGGGGATAACAGATGGGGCGGTAGTGGTTGACGATATATATATACATACAGCTTAGACTTTCTTTGTATCCTTCTTCTCAGTTTCTCCCCCTTGTACATTAGTGCTCATTGAATTTCACTGTATCGAAAATTTCCTTAATTTCTGACAAGCTGTGGTTGGGGAGAGATCCGAGGAACAGTGACGCAGCGAAATTCTACGAGAGGTTGGGGTTCAGAGCATTCGAGGGATCTTCTCCCATAGATGTAGGACTAGACTAATCTTTGACTGAGCTACGCGCGAAATTTCAGAAGTAAAATCACGACGCGAGCCAAACACACCCTAATTGGCAACGCGTCCAAAACGCGTCAAGCGTCAACGTCGACGATGATTCAGACGCAGACGAATCCGCCTCGGTTAATGGGTGTGTTCCTCTATATACATACATATCCAGTCACGGCCTTAGCAAATTCACTGAACTGCTAGGGACAGCACAACACACCGCAGGTAGTAGGTACGAGGACCTTTGTGTTGTTCCGTCTGTTTACAAGAGACTATAGGGACAGCGGCTCGCTTATCATGATGAAGAGGATGAATCGGAGGATAGCCTCAACTCTGCAAATAACTCCTACGTGTCCATACCACACTCAAATTCAACATACTCAAGTCGTTCATCAGGACGTCCACAGATCCCGGATCGAATGACGAGCATGACGACGAGGAGAACGTTGCTAACGGGGACGCAGACACAGGAGAATTTGATCAAGGAAACAACTCGTGAGTGGCACATTCATCCAATGTTTTTTTGGAATCACTGCATGTGCTTGTGATAGAACTTCAACTGACACCTCCTCCTCCGACGCAGGCCACGGCTCAGATTCAATCGATTCGGCGCCCTCCAGCTCCTCATCAGCACCGGCAACACCAACGGAATCCACCACCGCCCCTCTCGTCAAAACCACTTCCACCGCCTCCGCCAGCTTCGGCGGCAGCTTCACCATCTCTGCCGGGCTGGACCCCAGCGCCAGCGCCACAGGCAACTTCTTCGGATTATTCGACGCGTCGAAGAAGTTGAGTCTGTTCAAGAAGAGTTTCCAGCTTTTCCAGAAATCCTTTGGCGATTCGGATGACTCTGAAGGAGGAACCCGACGCCGGCGTCGTCCGCTCCTCAACTCTGGGTTTGCACATCGCCGTATGAGCCGTCGCGTGCCCCGCGCTGAGCGGTTCGCGCTGTACGCCCGCGGGTTGACGTGTCTGAAGGAGGGTAGCCAGGGTGAGACGAAGGAGGATTTGGCGGATGAGACGATTCCCGGGAAGAGGTATGCAGCATATCTTTACTTTCTACGCTTGACTCAGGGAGCGAACTTGCTAACGCGTGTGTTCTTCACAGTTTATAATATGTACAACAACCGCAGGTACGAGGACCATATTGTTGTAGCGTCTGTCTACGAGAGACTAACAATGCTCGTGGGTTTCGTTCGCCAATGTTATTGTAGCCGTTTTTCGTATAATCCACCGGGCTTGACCGAGAGGGAGAACATGTACAAGTACAGTTACACAACGGATGGCATAAAACGAACAGGGTATTCGTAGGTAAGTACAAGGGGGGTACAGTAAGTAGGTAACGGTGAGCCACGATAACGGATATCGACATAAGTACATGGTCGAATAGATGGAAAACGAATATCCATTCCTCTCGTATGCGCCTCCAGCTTTGGCGAAATTCATAATCACGTTCGCTTTTGCACTCACGAAGTCGACGACCCCTCCCCAGTATCGGTAATCAATGCATTGGTCGCAGCGGTATTCCCCGCCAGCTGCCCAGCAATGTCGGATTGTAGTTGCATGGGGACGAAGATGACTTTGCTTTGGCCGGATTTGGCCATTGCTTGGACTGCAAACCGGTAAGCATCAAGATAGAGAGAGCAAGAGAAAGAAAGAAAGCAACACATACGCGCTTCCAACTGCCTAATCTGCATCGCCGCCGGACTGGCCAAAATATCCGCCGCCTGCCTCATTAACTTGGCCGCATCCACCTCCGCCCTCGCCGCAATAACCTTACTCTCTCCCAACCTCTTCTGCTGCGCCGCGCTACTCAAACTCGCTTGCACGTCCGCGCCGAAGATGATATCCTTAATAAGAATCCCCTCGATTGCGACACCCCAGTTATCCGCGACGTCTGCGACGATTTCGGCTATTTCGAACGCGATGTTCTCGCGTTCTGTGACGACGGATTGGACGGCGCGGGCGCCGACGACTTGGCGGAGGGTTGTTTGGGCGCGTTCGACAAGGGCCTTTGCGCAGGTCGGAGATCCCGAAGGCGGAGCGGTAGGGGTTGTTGATTTGATAGTAGATGACGGAGTCGCTGTTAGTGAGTAAGGAAGTGAATTCAGCAATTAATGTACAATATAGGGAACGGCGGGAAGACGGACGTACATTTCGACGTTGACGTTGTCGCGGGTGATGACGCTTTGACGACCGATGGGAATGATTTGGATCTTGACGTCGACGACGCGGAGGGATTCGGTGCAGATGTTAACTTGGACGAGGCCTGGGTCGACGGACTTGTAGAATTGGCCAAAGCGGGAGACGAGGCCGACGGAGCCTGTGCGGCGTCAGTTATCTCTGAGTTGCATGTACTTGGTATAGCTGTTACTCACCCTGTTGCACCTCCCTGAAAGGATTAGGCACCGGCAGCATGGCACCATACCGCAGATTCCGAGGCACGAACCGAATGCTTGAAGCATTGTGCCATAGAGGCCGTGCGTGACCTGGCAACGTATGAGTGAGCACACCACTGCAGTACATAGTTCGGATTCGTCAAAAACTAACCTGACCTGATCCAAGATCCTGCGCATACGACGGCTTTCAAGTAGTGAGAATCTCATTCTTCAGACACTCAAAAGCCAACTCACCTGCATCTCCTCCCTCTTCAACGGCTGCACCTTGATCAAATGCTGCGTAGGGTGGCTCCCCATTGCTCTACGAGGCCCATTTCCTTCACCATCCGTCGCTGTTACCCCACACTCATCTCAGCACTTTTCGTCAACGCAGAAGACTCAAATGACTCACCCGGGGCTGCGGGTTGATCCGCCGAGGCTTTCCCCGGAATTCAGAGTTGACCGGGGAGCGGTTGTCGAGCTCAAAGGTGGGGGCGGCGTTAGAGGACATGGGAGGATTGACTCTGGGACGCAATGCGGTGGGAAGTGGAGAGACCTTATATACGACGTTACCGCGCTCCGCAGCCAATAAAGACTGTAAATAGGTTGCCGATGCTCACGAGGTTTGTCCAGAAGATGTCCAAAAAGCTGTCGAAGACGTCGTGGGCAACGATGCTCACACCCCGGCACACTCGGCAGTCGGGTCAAACCGGCCTAGGGTTGCCGAAGGCTGTGCGACAGCTTCGGCATGCGTTCGGCACGTCTGGAAATTCGGAGTCCTTTGCTGCGCTTCGTCAAAGAAAATCCACTGAATAAAGGAGTAAGGATTTTCAGATTTTTGTCAACTGGAACTTGCCCCAAAACTTGCCCAGAAAGCTGTAGATCTTGCGACGTATGCGGAATTTTCGTTTAACCTGAAACATTCGCGTATTTACTACTATTTGCCAAGTTCAACTTTGCTCCACGGACCTTCCTGAAGAGTGAGACAAAGCGTTCAACGCCCATTCTAACTACCGAGACTTATCTCTCTCGAATTATTATTATCGTTCAGTTTTCAAGGAAATGAATGCAAAAAGTGGCAATCGATCAGCTGGATGTTGACTGTTGGAGAACCAACAACAGAACCTACAGAAGCAGCAGGACGCCAATGAAGAAGAATTGAGCCGTCCGCAGGTGGACAGAAAAATAAAATAAACGACGGTATGAACTGAATCATACATAAACGAACGGTCCTCGTCGGAGCATACGTATCATCTTTTCCTCCCCGCTTGCTTTCAACTGTTTCTTTGTCAAACCATTATTGGGAAACTCAATCAGTCCAATCTCAGTTGCTTCGTCAATCATCTGAGCCACCACTTCTTCACGCCAGGGTAATTTTTCTTCCCAATCCAAAACAAGGCAGATTGAGCGTCGTTGAACTTTGCTGCAGGCGAGTCCGGCGTCGTATTGCGAGACAGCCAACCCATGAAATGCTTCAGTCGAGCGGGCACTGCAAGCGCTGTTGCCGTTGTCGCTGCGGCGGTGGAGGTTTCCCCCCTAGAGCCAGTTGCAGCGACGCGGGTCAACGGGGAAGCAGGTAGTACAGAGCTTCTTTCCGTCGAATTTGCTAATGCGGCGAAGGAGGGCGAAACATAGGTGTCGGGTGACATTGGGAAGTCCATTTGCTGCGACAGAGGTGTTGGCAGCGACATTGGCGAAGGCACTAAAGCTGGTTCCGGGTGGCCTGCACGGTGCGCCCAACAGCGAGGAGCGAAGCCCCTCCATCCAATGTGAGCCTCGGGCGAATCCTCACTCGCAGGTGTCCTCGACCCAGCAGGACGGCACCGCGCTCATCAGCCGCGATCGCGGCTGCGGGCGAGAACACCAAGGCGTGCCCGGTGGGAAGCGTCATCACCTGCTGGAACCAGCCAGCAGCATCCAACTCAGCTCCCGTAGAAACATGCCGCGCGAGGTGCGCGCACCAAGCCGGCGAGGAGAAACGATGACAGATGATTGTCGACGCAAGATCCAGAATCGTTGCCGGGATAACTGTTGGTTCTTGGGTAGCGATGACCATCCGAGTGCCCAAATGACGCTGGAGCCGTATGATATCGCTGACCGACTGCGCGAGCTTCGTCGAATCGCTGTTGACGAGGTACTTGTGAGCTTCATCCAAGACTGCATCATGATGTATAAATAGGCATCAGATCCAGAGGGAATGGAGGCCGTATGTTTTGGACCCACCAACAAGCTTTCCGCATGGCGTTTCCCACTGCGTAAACGTTCCCAGCACGATGTCGAATAGGACTGAGGCCGTAAGACCTGGGTTTCCGCAAATAAGTGTGAGTCCAAGAAATGCGGTTGCGTGCCAGTGGCTCACCGTCAAGGAAAGGGTCAGTCAAGTCCACAAGGACAACGTCCCCCGCAGAAAAATAGGAGTTGACTTTGCGGGCTGTCAAACCGATGAACGCATCCAACAAGCTAAGCCGAAGTTCAATCATCATCCTCTGCTTCACGTCGAGATTCTCGAGGGATATCTGACGCTTGAATTCTATGCAGCACATGTGAACCTCTGAAGTCGAAAACAGCTATAAAAGCGCACCCGAGTAACTGAAGGCATCGACACCCATATTCCGAATGAGGCGGAGAGCGGTGTGCATATATAAAGGCATTTTCTGTGAAATATGATTCATGAGACAAATACATTGTCCGTGAATAGCTGCCATACATCCATATTATCGCAAGCCATCAAGGTAAGCATTCGCTCGGCGGTAAGATCTTGTTCGGAAAGATATAAGGGCTCAACCCGGACTTGAGGCTGAGAAGCATATGCCCTGCGTCGACGAGTAATATTGCTCGGCCTTCGAGGATTGGGAGAAAAGTCAGTTCAAAAGTAGCGACGTGGAACATACTCAACACGTACGAGCACAAAACGGTGACTTGAGGCAGGACAACATTGTTCAGATGAGCCGCCGGCGACGAGAGGAAGGCTGCCTCGCAAGGCCGGTTCGCGTCCTGAGTGTCGAAATGGAAACTGTGCAATATTAGTTCTAGTAGTATACGTTGCGAGGCAGCATAAGCATAAACTGGCGTACACCAGGGCGCTTAACGGTTCGGGCAACGTTCCGATGCGAGGATCCTGGATGAGAGCGGATTCCAAAAGGCAGGAGACTGTATGACTCTTTCCCGCTCCCTGAAAGACTCTGAATTGGTAAACAGAATCAACAGGTGATTCGAGAGACTGACTGACCTGAACCCCGCAAATGATGACGCTGCTAGGTGAGTTGGTGTTAACATACAGCCTTTCAGACTCCGAGTCTCCGGCGATCGTCCCAAGCAGTGCCCGAGACGGGAAATCCAGCGGGTGTCGTTCCAGCGCGGAGTACGTTAAGAGCGGAGAAGTAATAAGCTGATGATGAAGAATATCAACATCTTTGTCGACTGCAGCAGCAGTCGCCAGGAACGTAAGTTCGTCGTCTAGTTGTAGAGACATGAGTGAGTACTGGAGGCATACGAACGAGTCAAGGGGACAATTTATAGACTTACGGTGTGGCGCAGCAAAGACAAAGCATAGGGTCGAGAAAATTCGGTTTTTGCAGCGTGCCTGACACGTTTTAAGTATTTATTGTTACCTCCTTCCCTTTCAGCGATTGTCAGCCGAACTTCTTGACACTTGAGAAGCTCGTTTCGGCATTCGATCGAGTGGCGGCGGATCCTCATGAAGAGGCAGTGTACTGCTGCAAGCGTCAGGCTGAGGCTCGTAGGAACGCGATGTGAATTGAGCCTTTAGCATGAGCACAACTCGATTATTTTTGTCTGTCTCCACCGCAAGTTGCGAACTTAGCAGGAGATTGCGTGTAAGATCGAAGAGAACAAAGAGACGCGGATCCATAGCGGAACTTTCGGTCAATATTCCACAGGCGCTTGGATTCCTGCAAGGGCACACGGTTGAGCGCTCAAGAATTAAAGTTGACGGGCGCTCATACCATGTTTCAAATTTTCAGAGTTATCGTCGTTCATCGTAAAGCAAGATAACATGTATCTTTGCCACTGACCTACAGTTCCGCTACGAGCATACTTACTACTCAGAAGAAAATGTTCTGGTACTTGATTCTTGACTCACACCCGGATCGCGGCAAGCTGCAATTGAATACGGAAGAGTCACCAGATGAGACTCGAGAGCCAGCGATTCAAGGTCGAAATGTTGGACATTGACGCAGCGCTTAGTCGCTGACCTAAACATTTCCTAATCAATCTACTTACTCGATCACTCTGTAACATATTGATCCTGGACGAAGAGACGGACCCCTAACGGTTCTCTCTTCGTACCAGGTATGGCTCGTATATTCTACTCGCCTATGTATTAACTAACGGTTCTCTCTTCGTACCAGACCAAATATATATTTACTTGATAGGTTATGGGCCTCCGTTTGTGAACCATCTGCACTATACTGCTCGACAAAGCTGCTAGAACACATCTTGCTCATCCTTGCTCATCCTGGTCAACATACCTCCACATCTCCCACCCTTGATTGTCCAACCCAACGTTTCCATATCGCTATCTCACAATGGCGTCAGCCAACTCGAACGACAAAGAATGGCGTCCAATCACACTTGCCCCTATTGTAGAAAACAGCGACGGCAGCAACAACTACGCAGAATTCCAATCCAAAGCGAAGCGCAAACTTGACGCTGCGGGGTACTGGAAATATGTCGCAGGCGATTGAGTATAAGCCACCAGTCATCCCGAAGCTGGTGGAGAGTTTGACGCACACTGGTTTCGACGGCGAGGGCAACGAAGTTACGATTACAACGCGCGGGAACGAGGTGGAAGTGAACGTTGCAAAGAAGAACGCGGAGTCGTGGCTCGCGCAAGACAAGAAAGCGCTCGCAATTATCGTCGAAGCCGTTCCCGGACCGAAACTCTACGTCGTCGAAGACTGCAAGTCAGCGCACGAGGCCTGGGAAGCTCTCAAGGAGACGTACGAACCTACAAATGCGCTTATGGCTATCACCCTCAAGAGCCAGATAACATCCTTCATGTGTGGCGCCAATCCTGTCGCGTGGAGGGTCGAGATAATGGAGAAGTACCAGAGGCTGCGTCGTGCCGATGCTGGGATGCTGCCTGACCACGAGTTTGCAAAGTGTCTCATCACGAACATGTCCCCGAGCGACAAGTGGCAGTATTGCCGCGATATTCTGCTTGAGGAGATGGCGAAGAGCGAACAGGGAGGAGAACCACTGAAATCGGCATTCGTGCTTGCTCGCCTCCAACGGGAGGAATTCTCCAAAGGTCTGTTCACCGCTGCTACCTCCTCCTCCTCCTCGTCTTCGAAGGCTCGAGCACACAACGACGATGGTGATGCTGTAGCAAGCGCGTCGTTCGTTCAGCCGGGTACACCAGGAGGGAGAAAGATGGAACGTACTCACCAACGGAACGACCGTCGCGCAGGCCCTTACGACCACCGATCTTCAGCATCTTCCAACAATCGAGACAATCGAGACAATCGCGACAATCGCGATAATCGCGACAACAGGCCGCAGCGCGAACGCATAATCTGCACAATGATTTCTGCATGACACCGTACGGTCATGTAAAGGCGGATTGTTTTTCTTACGGGGGAGGAAAAGCGGGTCAGTATCCCGATAGCTACCGAGGACAGCGGGACATTCACCTGCCGCCGGCCGAGCGTGTAACGGAGAGGCGGCGCCAGGCGCTTCGGAGCGCAGGAGACCGCTTTGCTGGGATGGTGGATGCCACAGAAGACAGTGAAGAAGATATTCAGGATGCGCTGGGGAACGAAACGGTAGATGCGAACTTCGTGTTCATGGTCGGGAGACTTGAGATAGACGGAGAAGATGAGGACGAAATGGAGGAGGTGTGGGTGAATGCGGTGGATGTTGTGCTGAACGCAGAGCGGTGGAGCAAACAGAGAACGTCTACCACGATACAGGCGCGTCGCGCCACGTCTTCAATAACAAAGTGTCCTTCAAGGAATACAAGACCTTCAGCCAGCCGTTGAGTGTTCATGGATTTGGAACAAATCTAACCACCCAAGCCTTAGGGAAGGGACAAGTCATTCTTGAAGGCACTCACGAAGGTGACCCCAAGTTTTCGCTGATTGGACTTGAAGGGAGTGCAGACGGACACTGGGGGGGGGAAGATCCGATACTTCAATGCGGATGGTATCCAGTTTGCGTCTGGGGAGATAGTTGGTGGATTGTACAAGATGGGCGTGAAGATCGTGGGAACCTCCACGGAAGCAAATTTGCTTCCGTTTTCGGCTACCGACCTCATCAATGCGACAACTCCCTCTGTTCTTGCTCTCCTTGGACCCGATGCCGACGCCGATACCAACAAGGACTTGGTTTTTACCACCGTCTAATGGGCCATCTAGACGTTAAAGGGCTCAATAGCGCCACCTCGGCTTTCCGGTGGACTCAGTCAACATCAAGAACTGCCGCATTTGCGCTCTTGCCAATATCAAACGACTACCGTTCCCTAACAAAGCTCTAAACCGCGCCGACCGCGTCTTGTTTCGTATCCACACCGACATCTGTGGTCCTCTACCTCTGGGGTATGGGGGCTACAGACACTTCATCACTTTTACCGACGATTTTCGACGTTTCACTACAATCTACTTCCTAAAATCCAAATCCGACTCCCTCACGTGCTTCCGCGAATTCCGCGCTTCAGCTGAGAATCTCCTGGGTGCCAAGATTGTCTACCTACGAATCGACAATGCGCCTGAACTCGTGTACGGTCAATTCAAGGACTACTGCACCGAGAACGGCATCACCTACGAGAAAACGGTGCCAGACGCGTCTCCTCAGAACGGCGTTGCGGAGCGGCTGAACCAGACGATTGAGCATATGATCAGGGCGATGCTGGTCGACGCCTCGCTCACGTTCTGGTTTTGGCCGCTCGCCCCCAAGCCTCGATCCACATTAAGAATCGAGTGCCGCATTCAGCAAACGAGGACGGTTCGACACCTTTCGAGAGCTGGTTCAAGCGCAAACCTGACCTCTCGCACCTGCGCCCCTTCGGTGCTCTCGTCACGGGCGCGGGAAAAACCAACTCGACGGAGCAACCGAAATTGACACCGCGAGGGGAAGAAGGCCGTTTTGTTGGATATGCGCGCGACTCCAAGGGATATTTGATCTGGCTTACAGAGGCCAGATCTGTCCGCTCGCGACGCGACGTCCAATTCCATGGTTTTCCTGACTTCCTTCCATCACCTCCACTCTCCGACATTCTATGGGAAGACGTGCCGTGTGATCTCGAGGAACACTTCAGAGATCGCGGCGCCCGTCGGGCCCCACCTCCGCGCGCCCGGCCACCGAGCCAAACCCGGCCATCGAGCCAAACCCTGCCATCGAGCGAAACCCGGCCATTGAGCCAAACCCTGCCATTGAGCGAAACCCGTACGTTCTATCGTTAACGATAGCGTAAATCGTACTCACCTGTTTAACCAGGCGTCCCTCTGAGGACATTGAAATGCAAACCTCGGAGCGTGCTGACGCGTCTCCTGAGTACGTGTTAACGCGTCTGGATGTTAACGTCCATCTAACCTGTTTAACCAGGGCTGTACAACAGATTCTAGACGAGATCTCGCAGAGCATACAGCCTCGAGCAGTCACTCCGTGCGTTAACGCAAACACGGCTTGTAAACGAAGCCTAATGTCCATTAACAGACAACCTGACGCTGACGTCCCCATGCCTGACGCCCAACTCGACGACAGGTCAATTGCTGACCGCCGTGTACCCCGTGTTCGCCAAGTCCCAGCGAAATACATCATCGACCACGCGACACTGGACGAGGGGGGGAACGATTTCCTCATCTCTGAGGACTACCTCATGTCCGTCCTAGTGTCGGGTGACGAGCTGGAGATTGAATGCGAAACGGAGGAGTTCGTGGATCTCGCGCAGGCGTTCGAGCAAACAGAGACCGCTTTTGCAGCTCTCTCCGACCCCATCGATGACCCAGACGCTAAAGACCCAGCGACTGTTCACGAGGCAGAGTCGTCTATGTACTGGCCGCAGTGGTTGGTCGCCATTCATGAAGAGCTCGAGTCGCTGAAGGCGAAGGGCGTCTACGAAGAAGTCGAGGATCTACCACCTGGCCGTAAAGCCGTTGCGTCTAAATGGGTTCTTCACATTAAACGCGACCGCGATGGGCTGATATCACGATTCAAAGCCAGACTCGTCGCAAAGGGCTTCACTCAGATCCCTGGACAAGATTACAACTTTACTTTCGCACCCGTCGCTCGATGGGAATCGATTCGCTTTGTACTCGCACTCGCAGCTGCCCAAGACATGACACTACGACAAGTCGACGTCAAAACTGCTTTCCTCAACGGTCCCCTCGAGGAGGAGATTTACATGCGGAAACCTGCCATTGCGGGACCGGGTTATTGGAGGCTCCTGAAGGGTCTCTACGGACTCAAGCAGGCAGGCCGGCAGTGGTACCTGGAGCTAAATTCGCGACTCGAATCCATCGGTTTTAAACGAATCGAGTCCGACTGGAGTGTATACCAACGGAGACTCGGGTAACGAGTACTCCATCATTACTACAAGCGTCGACGACATGCTGATAGCCTCATCTTCGCAAGCTGAATCCGAGCCCGTGGTTGCGGCACTGGCCGCTCAATTCGAAATCACCGATAACGGCTGAGCCGCAGCTACATCTTGGCTGTACCATCGAACGCGACAGGGAACAACGCACCATCCGCCTTCACCAAAAGTCGTACACGGAGTCCATTCTCCGTGACTTGGGTTTGACAAGAGCAACACGGTGCTGACCCAATGGATCAAGCGCCCGCTTGACGCCTGCTGCCGCCGAAGACATCGCAAAGGCCAAGGACTACCCATACACCGCGATCGTTGGGAAATGTATGTACTTGGCGACCTGCACGCGTCCCGACATCGCGTACGCTGTACGTGAACTAGCTCATTTCATGGCAAGCTACGGTCCAGCCCACATCACCGCTGCCAAACACCTACTGCGTTATCTTCGCGGAACCACAGCGCACGGCATCACGCTTGGAGGTCGCGACTCAGGAACACCAATCCTCACTGCGCTCAGTGACTCCGACTTGGGGAATGGGCGACACGCGTAAATCCGTTTCGGGATTCGTGATTCTCATGGGGAACTCGCCCTTGTCATGGAGCTCCAAGCAGCAAGCCGTCGTCGCGCTCTCATCTTGCGAGGCTGAATATCCGCAACCACTCATTGCGCCAAAGACGTCCTCTGGTTCCGCAACATCTTCGCGGTTGATAGGGCCGCTCAGCGGCTACGCGTGAAACGACAGAAATTTATCGATTTCTGTACCTATCAGCGGGAGGAAGTGAGGCTAGGATTACAGAAGATATACTCTACCTCGAGGGTAGTATCTTATCGCTTAGGATGGCCGATAAGCCAGCGGGACATCATCAATTAGTAGCGGGAGCTTAGCGACGTTTTCCCTAAATATGGGAACGGGACTCTGACTTCAACTACTACTACTGTTGGGCCAAGAGGCGTAGCGGGAAACCGTTGCCTTAAGGTGCCGGAGGCCACCAAGAGGGATTACCAAAACCCTGAAGTTAGGCGTTAAACCGCCGACCCACCATAGACGAATCGGACGGGGCGGACGGACGAACTCATTAGTACTGGCGGGGACATGCCGCCGGGAACATCACTTTCGGCGGGTCGACTAAGACCTAGCGGGAGGGCTAGATCAAGGAAGACTTGATCCTACTCGAGCAGCGGGCTTATCGCCGAGGACCCGACTAGGGCGGCGGGTGGACTGGATCAAGCGGGGAGCATCGGCTGCCTCGGATTCACTAGCGGAGAGACCAACCGACGACGCCGGTATCAAATACCGTTGATATCGGGGAGTCTCTCGGCGAGTGGCGAACCCTTGGATTATATCGGCTTGCCCTGCTTCTAGCGGGAGCCTCTTTCCTGATGACAGAAGAACATAGAAGAACTTGACCGCCCTCGAGCCGCCGCCTGAACGGACAGCGGGAGGTGGCCTTGACCTTTACTCGACCAGCGGCAAGCAGCCATTATGAAGAAGATATTCGTGTCTCTCCTTGAAGACATGGCAACCAGCCGCCATTGCACTGCAATAAGGCGCAATACCCTCCCGCCCGCATGGACTTTCTCCGGAGGCAGTCTTTTCACTCACGACTCGCAATCCTGAATATACCATTGGTTCCCAGCGGGCGCGGCATCAAACTTGGACACTCTCTCATCATGATTTTATTTGGTTGTTTCTGCTCCCGCTGCATGTATTTAATCTCCTGGTGTACTTTTGGTTACTCAGTCAATTACTACCCGTAGACAAGGGCAGTTTGTAGCGGACTCTAGAATTTGAATTGAACTTTGAAAGAGGACTAGACTTGATATCTGAGAGAGACTCGAGTGATACGGAAAGACTTGTGGCATACCGAGCCGCCAGAACTTTGAGAGCCCCGCCAGCCTTTGAGCCCGAGCCCTCCTGAAATACGAAGCCCCGTTTCTCGCCGTTCCGCGGTATAACCAAGACCCCCGTTCGAGCTTGATTCCGCGCCGTTGACGCCCCGTGTGCCAGCCGTTCCGCGGTATAACCAGACCCCCGTTCGAGCTCGCCGCCGCGTAGTGGTGTAACTGCCCGGGTCACTGTTAGTGTCCGCGCCATCGACATAAGAGCCCCGCTTCTCGCCAGAGCCGCGCCGGTCGTATAAGAACCCCGTCCCGCTGAGCCGCGCCTTCTGCCCGCCGGTTGTCATCCAGAAAGCTTCTTGCCGGTTGACGATCCACTACCGGGCGACGCTTTTCTATTGGCACGGAGACCCTCCCCGCTAGACTCAGAATTTCTCATTTCGAAGTCTCAGAAAGAGTGACTCTTCGCTTCTCCCGCTGCGAATCGTTTTGCCCGCTACGTTCTCGCTAGACAATCTAGTAGTTCGTCCCGCTCAAACGTAGCGACCTTGATTGATTGAAGCTTTGCACAAGTATTCTGAGGGACGATACGTGCTCCCGCCACCCCGAACACACACACACGTCCGCATTGGATTGATTTTGTGATTTTATATTTTCGGTATATTTCACGCCTACACCTACACGCACCGTTTCATCTGGAGCCCACCGCGAGGGGTGACAGATTATTTGTGTCAAGTCGAAAGAAATCGCTTGTGGACGCTGCTATAACCTAGCACGAACCATCCGCCGGTTGACTCGAGAATAGAATATACACCCGCCCGTGAGCCGTTAGCTCCAGGCCCGCTATAGAAGATTTTGCCATTTAGTTTCGGAGGAGACGTGGCTTCAGAAGGACGATCCGCTAGAGCACCACCACCAAAACCTCGGTCAACCAACACTAGCCTACGTGCCGCTGCCGCTGCTCTCGATCTCGAGACTGACAATCCTTCCCGCCCGCCTGTTGCTCTTGCCGGGAACTCTATTCTCTGCGCGGACGAACCCAAGCTCACGCTTATCGTACCCGCCAAACCCAGTCGTTGAGCCCCTCTGCTCCGCTGGAACAACAAACCTCAACTCAACCGCCCGGCACAAGACTTGTTACGCCCGACTGGTGCAGCTACCCAGTCGTCAACGACTCTTTCGTCTGTCTCTTCACCACTACTCAACACTTCACCAACCCCTTCAAATAATCCGATGGCTGACGACGGCAACAACACCCTGTCGTTCGAGGAAAGAAGCGCGCGCCGGAACCATGGGACAGGAACGCCCCGCTCTTCAAAGAGGAAGAGCCGGAGGAGCTTGTTCGTTTCCTGGACCATGTGGAGCGTATGATGGAATTAGATGAGACGCCGGATGATAAGAAGAACGAGTTTGTCTGCCGCTATACTGCACAGGCAACCGCCGAGGAGTGGCGGCAATTCGCCTCGTATTCTAAGAAGTTCGACGACTTTAAGAAAGAAATCCTGGGAAAATTACCCGTCCGTAGTCGACCAAAAGAAGGGCTCTGTGCAGAAATTGCACCGGCAGCTTCGTAAGTTCACGGAAGAGGGGATCGACCGGGACGATGAAGACGAAACTCATGCGCCTAATGCGCGTCATGAACGTCGAGGCGAACAAGCTTCTCGATTCGAAATTAATTTCGCACCGGAGGCTCTCCCGATGTTCTTCTCCAAGTTGAGTCCTGAGTTCAAGGAACGGATTCTGGAGAACCTCGAGCGGAACCTCCGCTGCCGGGGATGATGCTGACGAGCCAGAGGTCCGCACATGGACGCTGGCCGAGGTCATGACTGAAGCCAAAAGGATCGCAAAACGCTCGACCGCTAACTCTGAGTTCTTTGGCGCCTCTGACCGGGGTTACTCGAGCAAGTCCAAGACCTCCAGCGGGTCTGGAAAGGCGTCGAGCGGGCGATCCATACTACCTCACCCAAACGTGACGGTAAAGAAAGAAGAGGAGGACCCTAACAAGTCCCTTCTTGAGACGATTAAGGTGTCGGTCGTCACTATGATGGAGCGGCTGGATAACCAGACCTCCCAATTAAAAGAGATCGACGCCGCGACCAAGAAGAGGATGGCCGAGTTGGAGTCCTTCTATAAGTCCCTACCGGGCAGAGTCCCAGGCGCCGCTGACTCCCAGTCTTTCCCGCGATTGCCAACCGTGCAATTCAAGGGAAACCTGGCGGATCAGGGGTGTCTTTATTGCGACAAGTTCGGGCACTTTAGAGATAAGTGTGCTCATTCGGCAAGCCCACATAGGGAGTGGAAAGAATGAAGGTCGTAGGGTTCAGAGACTGTTTCCCCGATGGGATACCAATCCGAAAGACGGGCACAAGTCCAAGAAGCAGCAGGTAGAGGAGACCGCCCGGCCGCCCAACCCACGGCCGCTGCGCAAAACTACCAGTCTGTCTTCGCTCAGCTCTCCGTTCTTGACATGGACGAGCAGGAGCTGGAAGCCGCGCAAGCCGCGTTCAGCCAGAACGAGGAATTCTACTATGACCCGAGAGAAGAAGAATTGGTTTCCTTGCGAGCTGAGCAAGTAAACCTCCAGCGGCAAGTGACGCAACTCCAGTCGCATGGTTCAAGGGGGTGTTCAACCACCCCTTGTGGCTCATCAAAGCCAATCTCCCCCGCCGCAATTCGACGCCAACGCTGTTGCGATTCTGCTGGCGGCTGTCTCAGCGAACTCTCGCTCTTCCAACGGGGCTGGTCCTTCCCGAACGGGGAACAGCGTCGAAGGTGAGCATTTTTAGAGAGTTCGAGGAAGGGGGCCAAGGGGAAACCCACTGCGGATAAGCCCCCGGAGAACCGACAAGCACGCCCGCCCGCAGGAAAGAAAATGGAAGTTGTGATGCCGAAGTTGCCCTAATAAACCGAGGACGATACGAAAGCCCGCCGTCGAAGCACAGCCGGCGATCGTGGAAACCAAGGAAAAGGAGCGGGAGGGAGACTGAAGAACAAAATGGCACTCAGCCGCCGGAACTTCCGTATAGGAACGTTCCCCCGGTCAAGCCAGCTAAAAGGCCCAACGAACCCAGAGTTCGGGCCGGCGGGAAATGCGCCGCCAGCGGCCAACGAAAAGAACTACGAGTTGAAGGCGCCCGTAGAGGACCAGAAGATGAGGAGGTCGAATCCTTGATAAAGGAGATCTTTGGAAGCCTGGAAATAGCGCTCCCGCTGGGGAGGTTGTCGCCTCAGCCCGAAGTTGCTGCGTCAGGCTAAGGCGTTGCTCTCGAAGAAGAGAGTCTCGCCCGCTGTTCGAGTCACCCTCGAGCAATTGATTAGCCACGCAGAGAAAGAAGCCGACGAAGATGATGAGTCCTCCAGCGTAGCCTTGGAGGACCTCCCTTACGAAGCATTAGTTCAGGTCTCAACTGTGGCCGATGGACTCATGCCAGCGGGAGCTCTCATCACTGTCGACCCGGGCAGTGCAATATTGGCAGTCGGTAGCCGATGGTGAGCCGGTAAGAGAAATCTTCGTCGCGATCTCCGAAGCTTCTGCAGGAGAATCAGCGGCCCTGAGGAGTGGTCTTCCCGCTCATTCATGGAGCCGCCGAAGTAGAATGCATTCTGGATGGTGGATCACAGATCGTGTCCATGGCCCTGTCGGTAGCCACCGAGCTAGGAGTCAGCTGGGACCCCGATAACTGTATCCACAGATGAGCGCCAACGGGCAAACCGAAAAGTCAGTCGGGTTAGCGAGGAACGTCCCCTTCAGGTTCGGCGATATGACAGTGTACCTACAAGTGCATGTTATACGGAACCCGGCATACAAAGTGCTGCTGGGGCGGGCCCTTCGAAATTCTGACCGCCAGCGGTATCAAAAATACTTCTGACGGGAACCAGTTCCTGACTCTGACCGACCCCTCCACTTCGAAGCGGGTGGTCGTCCCTACCTTCCCCAGGGGTCAGCGGCGGCAGGTGCGGCGCGTACAAAACGATGCGCCACCGGCTGCGCAGACGAGCGGCGAAGAGGAACAAAATTTTCAGAATTCCGAGGAGTTGATTAACCATCAAGGAGAGTTAGCGGTTCAGATAGAACTGGACGAGAATAATGTTCCTAGAATTTGCGCTTTGATGAAATCTGGAGAAGAGGGGTTTTCGATGGCCGAGACGAAAATGGCCTACCTAGCGGCTGCCATGCCAGAAGTTGATGACAAACCCGCTGCTCAGCTATTTCAGGAATATAATGAGCAGCTGACAGAAGGAAAGAACGTCGGCGAATCCTATGTAGCCATCGTAGCTAATATAACGGATAAAGTCAGAGAGAAACTGAAGGACCCAGCCGCTGTGTTCATGACAGCCGGTGCCGATGTTGAGTCGCCTCAAACAGGAGCGGTCTCGGCATTCAGCGGGGGAGCGCTGTCAGTGCTGTGACTACGCCGACTGGGTGGTGCCCGGGTTCGAACACAACGAAACGAAAGTGGTGTTGATGGAGGAAATCGTTCCCGAGGATCACCGCCTTGAAGTCGAGGTGAAGGAGGTGTTCTCGAAGAAATATAAGCCGGTAGCGCTGAAAGTAAGCCGGTCCTCGAGCCGCTCCCTCCCGAGTTCAGGATAGAAAGAAATATCATTGGGGATCCGCTGCAGAATCTCGTCCCGCTAGACCCTCACCCGCCAGAGTTCGTTCCCGTAGGGAGGTACACAGCGGAAAGGAAAGCGGTAGTGGACGAACTGCATAATGATGGGTTCCTGAATGATGAAGAGATGAAGCTGGTTCATCACATGTTATCTATACACGAAAATACAGTAGCATGGGATGACAGTGAACGAGGAACTTTCAGGACGGATTTCTTCCCGCCAGTCAAGTTCCCGGTGGAAAGCAGACCATAAGGTCTGGGTGGAAAGAAATATTCCCATCCCGCCGGGACAACTGGAAGAAGTCTGCAAGGTGCTTAGGGCGAGTATCGACGCCAATATCTACGAACCATCCAACGGCTCGTACCGCACGGATTACTTTGGAGTTCTGAAGAGTGATAAGAAGTCAATTCGGTTAGTGCATTCGTTGGAGCCGCTGAACGCGGTAACCATCGCGCACTCTGGGGTGCCTCCCGGCGCCGCGGATCTAGCCGAACATTTCGCAGGAAGGGCTTGTGGGTCCACGTTTGATCTTTATTCTGGGTACAACCACCGGCTGATTGACCCGGAATCTCGAGATTACACGACCTTCCAAACTCCGTTTGGGGCGCTTCGATTGGTAAGATTGCCGCAGGGTTGGACCAACTCTGTGCCGATCTTCCACGAAGACGTAACCTACATCCTGCGAGACGAAATTCCTGCGGTTACCCGGCCGTATATAGATGACGTGCCTGTCGCCGGCGGCTTCACTCGATACGAAAAGCCTGACGGGACGTACGAGACCATCCCTGAGAACCCGCTGATAAGGGTCTTTGTGTGGTTACACTTGGTAGACTGCAACCGGGTACTTACCCGGCTAGCCTATTCTGGGGCGACTGTAAGCGGGAAGAAGTTGCAGATTTGCCGGGGAACCTTTAAGGTGGTCGGCCATGTCTGCTCATACGAGGGCATGCGCCCGGATGAAGATAGAATCGGCGTCATTGAGCGTTGGGGCCCGCTGAAGGATTTCCACGATGTGAAAGCCTTTCTGGGAACTGTGGGCGTTATGAGGATGTTCATCCAAGACTACACGGTCAAAGCTGAACCAATTCAGAAGCTCACCCGGAAAGAAGTCATATTCGAGTGGGGCCCGCCCCAAGACGCCTGCATGAAAGTTTTGAAGAAGGCTTTGCGAGAATGTCCCGCGCTTAGACCTATAAGATATGAATGGGACACCGAAGTGGTGCTGGCGGTTGATACGTCGTACCTTGGAGTTGGAGTGCATGTGTACCAGCGGGATCCTTTGGACCTAAATAAGCGGTACTATGCCCGCTTCAGCTCCATACCTTTGAATGAACGGGAGTCGAGGTATTCTCAGCCCAAGCGGGAATTGTTTGGCTTGAAGAGGGCGCTAGACCACATGCAATACTGGCTGTTGGGCTGCCGCAAGCTGGTCGTCGAGACCGACGCTCAGTACCTCAAAGGCATGTTGGATCACCCGGGAATGGGACCCAACGCTACGATCAACCGCTGGATCGAGGAGATCTTAATGTTTCATTTCACTCTGAAGCATGTACCGGGCAAGACTTTCGGGCCAGATGGACTCTCCCGCCGGCGTATTCAGCCGGGGGATCCAGAGTATGATCACCCAGAAGACGAGTTCGATAATAACGAGCCGCCGGGTCTTCATCCTGAAAGTAGTGCTTGGCCGCCTCTCAAGAATTTCGAGGATTTCAAGCACGATGTTGACACCCGAGGTGGATATATGGTAGCTGAATTGGCGGGAGATGAGGCTCAGTCAGCCTCTGACTTCGAAAACGACGCTGAACAGGCGTGGGCTTACACCCGCCTTAGTAAAGAATACATTTTCGAGGTCTTCTCTCAGTCAAAGGGGGACGACAAGCCAGCAGGCGAGCCGCTGATCCCTGACCTCGAATTGAAGTACGACCCGACGAAGCGGGAACCGTATTCTGAAGACCAACGATCGGTAGCGGCGAAGCTAGCGGACGAGCGGCTGCTCCTCATGAAGGAATGGCGGCGGAACACCCTGGCTCGCCCGGATGGCATGAACGACAAAGAATATAAAGCCTTCCTGCGATTCGCCACCGGCTTCTTCGAGGATGCAGATGGAAAACTCTATCATAAATCCACAACGGGGAGCGCACATCAGTTGGTGGTGGACAAAGAACACCGAATGTATATGATGCGGGCGGCTCATGATAGCCTAGCTCATCGCGGCGTCTTTGCTACCAAATCCTTGATAGAAATGCGCTTCTGGTGGCCTGAGATGGAGCGGGATGTCACTTGGTACATTAAGACTTGCGAATTGTGTCAATTGAGGCAAAGGACTCTATTAAAGATCCCGCCCGTTGTCACTCATACCCCTTCGCTCTTCCAAGTGGTACACGTCGACGTGATGGTCGTTGGTACTCCTTCCAACGGCTTCAATAAAATTGTCGACGCCCGCTGCTCTCTCAGCAGCTACATAGAAGCGCGGGCCGATAAAGAACGAGAATGCCAGAACGCTGGCCTTGTTCTTACTTGAAGATGTGATTTGTAGGTGGGGTTGCCCGGAGGAACTGGTGACAGATAATGCGCCGGCCTTCCTAGCGGCCGTGGCCTACCTTGAGTCTAAATACGGCATAAGAAATATTAGAGTTTCGCCGTATAATTCTCAAGCCAACGGGAAAGTCGAAAATGGGCACTTCTCGATGAGGCAATCCTTATGGAAAGCCACTGGCGGGAATCCCAGCAAGTGGTACTGGTTCTTCCCGCAGATGTTGTGGGCTGACCGGGTCACTATTCGACGAGGAACGGGTTGTTCACCCTACTTTATGGTAACGGGCGCACATCCAATCCTCCCGCTGGATATAGAAGAAGCGACTTGGCTAGTGCATCTGCCCGGCAGGACTCTAACGACCGCTGAGTTAATCGGCTATCGAGCCCAGGCTCTGGCTAAGCACGCCACTCACGTCGAACAGATGAGGGAACGGGTCACCGACGAGAAACGAGCGAATCTGCGCCGGTACGAGATAGCGCATAAACATACTATCGAAGATTACCATTTCGAGCCGGGAGACTTGGTGCTCATCAGGAATACGACCGTTGAGAAATCGCTGAATACGAAGATGGCCGCCAGATACCTGGGACCAGTAATTATCATCCGGCTTACGAAAGGTGGAAGTTATATCGTAGCGGAGATGGACGGCTCTGTCTTTCAATCGAAGATTGCTCAGTTCAGAGTGGTCCCCTTCGAGCAGCGGCGCTCTATCAAGCTGCCCGCTGACATTCACGACTTAATCGACCTCTCGGCAGAGACGCTAGAAAAGATGGTCCAGGAGGAAGACGGTTATTCTGGAGATGACTTCCAATTCGGGAATGTGAGGTTAACCCCCAGCGGGACGGCTGACGAAGAGCCGGCTCTGCAGGAGGCCTTGCCCGAGGAAGAAGAAGAGGAAGAGGAACCTGACACGGATGAGCCGCTGCCTTTCAAACGGAAGACTCGTTCTGCCACGAAAGCCGCTGCGCGGAAATGAATTACTGCTACGATATCTACGTTACATTTTGAAACGGGATTCGAAGTCCTTGAGTAATTGTATTGTCTGCATCTCCCGCCAGTGCGCTGCGAACAGGTTGCGCACCCGGGGAGTGTGTGGCGGCCAGCAGAAGGATGAGCCGTGAGGTGTCCGAAACGATTGAGCCAGTACCGAGGATTCTGAAGAAAGGGGGACCCGCTGGGGGAGCTCTTTAGGAACGAGTCAGGGAACATGAGCATCGACGCCGGCAGAGGAGGACTCGGGGAAGTCGCGAAGGCGAGCCGAGATCTTCTCTCCTTCGTCGAGGAGCTGCTCGCGCCGGGCCAGAGAGCTACGAAGGTTCTCGTGGATGACCGCCAGCTCGACCATGATGAAATACATCCGCTTGCGCAAGGCAAGGTGGTTGCTCATGAACTCGGTACCCATCTCGACGACGCTAGCGGCCTCATCGACAACAGCCCCTGAAGCGGGTGCCGAAGCGTAAAACTCAGCCGTTGCTGTAATAACATTCAGCGGGAAACCACTGACAATGGACGGGAAACTCACCGTTGGTGAGGAAGGAGTCCTCGTGGAACGGGACATTGTCGATGCGAGCGCGCTTGTTGCCTTTGCCCTTCTTAGCGGGGGCTGGGCTATGCTGAAAGATTGAAATGAATGACAGAAGCTAAAGCAGAAATAACGTGCAACTTACAGCGCGCGCACCCTTCTTGCCCGCCATGGCTGATTTAGCCTTGGGACCGGTAGGGGGAGCCTTGGGAGCGGGGAGATGCTCATCGTCAACGAGCATCTGGGTGAACAAACACCCAACGGCGATGATAGAAGTGTCAATCGTCAGCTCTACACAGGCCAGCTGTTAAACGAAAGAACGAACCTCGTCAGCACCAAGGGTGGTGAGAGCGGGCGATGGGGCACGAACGGTGCCTTCGTCCTCGTCCTCAGACTCAGGTTCACCCTGGGACCGCCCGCGAGTACTCTTCTAGCGGGGGATGATTGTGAGTCAATGGTGAGCACGACAATAAAAGTTAGTGAAACCGACCCGGGTCCCCTTGGAAGAAGAAACGGTGGAGACGGGCGGGATCGCCTTCTTGGAACGGTCTTCGTGAATGGCCTTGGTGATCCGCCGCAGGGCATCGTACCCAGCGGGGAAGGTCACGTCCCGTTTACCATCCGGGTCGTACAAGGAGTGGTAATATTCACGCGAGGTGAAGATTGCCTCACGAAGAACCGCGCTCTTGTCTTCCAAAATGAAAGGCATGAGCGGGGGAAGGCGCGCCTACGAACGAAAGAATAATGTTAACAAAACGAGACTGGTCAATGTAGCCGGCGGCTCTTACGAGAATCTCGGCGACGTCCTTGAGCTGGTTTTTACGAGACTCGGGCGGCGAATACTTGACGAGGTTGGCGGCAACGTCCATAGCCTTGAGGAAATCGGCTTTGACGGTGTTGTAATCGTTTTGAGACATTTTGGAGGAAGCAGAGTAAAGACAGTAGACGAGGCTGGGGGTATACCTGTCCGCCCGCTGCTTCTTATACTCGAGCGGCCGTAATTAACGCCGTAAGGATAATTTGGACGAAATTTGGTCAACGGCCGAACTTGGATTACCATTTATGGTAGATGCACCCGCCGGTGGCGCAGAAAATTATTTCAAACGCACCCGATCGTTCCGTGGCACGAAAATTTGCTGCCGGGGAACCTGAATTTCCTCTGATCGATCAACTGGGGACAGTTGAGATTTCTGAAAGGGGGAGAGGTGGGTCACCTAGCACGTCATTTGAGGGCAGCGGGCACATCTTTACCAAGAAATAAATGTTTCCAAGGCCTCACATGGGGCGGGAGCGTGTGTTATCGGAACGAACTATCCGAAAGTACATGTGCCTGTATCTACACTGCCCGCATCCTAGCCGGAAGATCCAGGAAAAGATTATTGGCGAGAACGTCTAACCGCTCGCGGATAACAGCAACATACGCAGCCGGGAGATTAGCCGTTTTGGCCTCCTGAAGAAGATGGAAAACCAAGCGGGCCTCGAAGTAAAAAGACAGCCGTTGGGCTGCCTCTGCGACGTTCCGCCCGACGATTACAGAATGGTATTGTTGCCAGAATGGGAACTGCGCCAGGGTCCCCTCATGAAGGACGTCCCAAGCAGCTAGCTGTTCCTTCGTAGCCGCTAGAAGCGAGCGGGGAATCAGTTGTGGCGCAACAGATAAGAAAGAAGTCGTCACTTACGATCGGGACCCTCTTTGAAACGGTGCCGGCGGGCAGCAATTTCATCGGCCAGCTCAGCGGTCTGGGTGTACGAGCAGTTGTGCTTCAGCAAGTAACAGCGGGTGCACGGCGCTCCCCACTCAGTAAACTCGCAATGAGAACGGGCGTTGAGGCACGCAGAGCATACCCGGCCAGGCTGCCGAATGATGAGGAATTACCCGAGGCAAAATGTTCAGGAACGTACATAGTACTCCCTGAGCGGGCCGACGGGGTCATTCGGGAAGAGTGGATGTTCCAGCAAAGACATGAGTAGACGACTGAAGCAAATGGGACCTTCCCGCCAGCTTAAATATCTCTCTGAGACCTGGCGGGAGACCCAGAAACAGAAAGATCGACAGCGGGACTCATTGCACCCGATGCTCCCGGAAGATCCGCAATACATGTGGAATATCCAACGAGGTGCTGAGCTCCCGCTGGGCAAAAACACGAGGAAGCTTTGGTTTCTAAGAAGCTTTCCTAATCGGGCAGCTTGAAACAGAGTTTTAAAGATGCAAGTTCGTTTGACAGTGGGAATATATTTCCTACTACGCTTACGGCCCGATGAACATAACGGGCGGGAGCCTTGCGCCGGACTGGAGGGCTACAGCGTCTAACCTATCCCGGAGGAGATCTACAATTTCCTTTCGTACGCCCGCCCCCTTCGCGTCAAACCACAGTCCGTACAAGAAGCGTAGCTGGCCAAACCCAAGGGTGCCGAGCATGGACCTGGCGGCGAGGATGGTGCAAGTACGCACGTCAATGTACCTCTTCTCGTCGAGTCGGGCACCGGCAGCCCGGGCGTACCAGTCAAACTGAGCGATCCGTCCGGCGGAGGGAGCTAAAATTCACTAAGGCCCCCGCTGAGAGGTATAAAGACAGAAAGCAGACTTACCTGGCCGAGAGGCTAGGAGAGTGTCGCGACGACGGCTGTTCTCGGCCTGCCAGACGGACTTCTTGGTGTAGCAGCACAAGGCGGCGCGGCCTATGAACATGCAGCTGAGGCAGGCTTCACCCCACTGAATCCAGATGCAATGGCGGTAGTTCTTGAGGCAGCATTGGCATTCGTACTCCGGCTAAGAAGAGGCACCCGTCAGCGGGAGAGTACCAGGAAAGAAAGAAAGACCCACAAACTGAGCCTGAAGTACGAGCTGGTACTCTGAGGGACCGGTGAAGCTCCTAAAGCGTTCTGAGTAAAAAGTCGCTGCCAAAGAAAAGGCGGGCATCGCTCGAAGGACTCACTAGGCACCGGCCGCTATAAGTAAAACTTGTAGCCGACGGGTGAGTACCACCGGCTGCCGGACCAAAGGCTCAGGAGGAATCAGACATCACGATAACGGCTTGCGACCGGGCAAAGAGATTTATTTGACCCTAACGGGGAAAAGCTACTAGCCTGGGTTACCGCTCGAAGGTCTGGCGGCGCGTGCCTTGGGCCAAGGGCACGACGGTCGGAACATTAGAGTCCCGTCGCCTGATATCATGGAGCAAGATAGCTGCGTCGACGTCGCACTGGGCATGGATCGAGCGATCCTGGGTACGCCACTCGCGTAAAACTCGAGACAGGATGTTGTAGAAATACAGCCGCCGGCTGGAGTGGGCGGCGTGGTTTAGGTCGTGAACAATGTCCCAGTCACGAAGGTCGCCAGCAAATTCCTCCCGCCGACGCAAGAAGTCAGCGGGCTCGCCGTCCACCGAACCTATAAACATATCGGGGCTTAAGCCGCCGAGGCGCAGGTGGTACCAGAGTTCGAGGAATGCAAGGTCGTATAAAGTGCCGCCTGAATAGAATAAGAAAGATGAGAGTTCGAAGAGCGGCAGGACTTACCGCTGCGATAGATGAAAAGTGTCGGAAAGGTTGAAGACGGATAGGTATATTTGAACCAATCCACCCCGGCGAACAAGCATTTGGGGACCTTCGCCTCCCGGCACCGAGTGCACTTTGACCCCCAGTGAAGGAATTCACAGTCTTCGCCGGCGTCACTGCAAGGTGTGCAGACGAGATTCGGCTAGCGGCTGGTTGGACTTGGCGCAGAAATGTGTTGAGGACAGCCTACCACAGTATAGATCTTGCGCACGAAGTCTTGACTGACCACCGGGAAGAAATGGTAGTCGATTAAGACTTCACCTACGGGCTGAGGCATGATAATGAAGGAAAAAGATGGTTTGATTGGCTACCTACCCCTATCGAATACAAGTACGGTAGCGGGTAGCTCGATCCGCCGGGCCAGTCCTACTCTACGTTATCACTCTTACGAGACTAGCGGGAGGAATGAGGAACTAGACACCCGGTGGAGTCCGAGGACAGCCGCTGTCAGAAAGATGAGAAGCCGCGGGCAATCCCCGCTAACTGATGAGCACGGTGATAAGTGTTGATGCCGCTCGGCATGTTGAAAAACTTGACGTTCATTGTTCAAACCGCTCCCTAAGTCGTACTCAGCCGACGGGCGTGGTACTTCTTCAAAATTCCTTAGCTTGAACTCTTAACTCAATACTTAAGAGGGCTTCTGGCGGGATCTTGACTTAGGAACTTAGGAGAACTTAAAGATTTCACACAAGAAAGAGCAGCGGTAATCAAAAGCTTTTATTTCATCGGCTCTTTGGCCGGCACAAGCTGCTGTACTACTATGGAAAGAAAATTTTTATTTTGAAGAGGTGCAGCGGGCAGAACCGAATGTCTGCCAGGCTGCACCGCGCGCACGAAACACTTTGCAAATCGGGTTGAAGGGACCCGGACCCTGCGATACGTATAGCGATAAAATATTTTGGGGGCCGCTCGGCCCCCTCGATGAAACAATCTTCTGGCGGGAACGAGACTTCTTGTCAGAAATTGAAAGGAAAGGATTTAAGAAAGGGGGACTTACCTCCCGCCCGGCCGAAGGAAGAGCGAAGCCGCTAGCTAAAAGGGATACCTGAGTAAGGACGATAAGGGAACTCGGGTAGAAGGAGAAATTCACCTCAAGTCATCATGTCGTCAAAGGAAGGTGGCGGCACGGTCCAGTCAACAGGGGCCATGTCGTCCTCCTCCAAGTCGATGATGCCCGACTCAGGGACTTCGTCCTCGCCAGCGGCGTCCTCGTCGGCTTCCTCCTCATCCGCGCTATTGACCGGCTCGACGGCTTTCTGCTTCCCTGCCCTCTTGGCGGACATGACCGGCGCTGGCGGGAAGCGGTCTTCAGCTAAAGAATTCGAAAGAAATAAAATGAGAAAGACACGGAGAAAATTGGGACTTACGATCGGTGGACTCGTCGGAGTCTTCCTCTTCCTCCTCCTCTGAAGCGGGGGCGGGAGCCTGAGCCTTCTTGACGGGAACCTCCGCAGGCGGCTCGTAGTCGGACTCGACCGTGGGCTTGCTTGTAGGCGCTTTCTTCCCCTTGCCGCCAGCACCCTTCCTCTTGGGAGCGGGCTTGGGCGCCGGGACGTTGGGAATGTCAGTCACCTTCCCTAGCTTCTTGAGCTTGCCTAGGAAGCCCGGCGTGTCCCGCAGGATGGTGAACGGGTGAGGAAGGCCATCGGGAGTATCGTCAGGCACGGGGCGACCTTTGAATCGTTGCAGCTCGACGGCGAGACGATTGCGAAGTTTGACATCGGAGACGCCCGCTGGCATCTTTTGCTCGTCGATGATCATCTCGAGGCAGTCAGGAGCCTGGCGGGAGAATTCAGCTTCAGAAGGAAAGAAAATAAAAGGAAAGATACCTTGACCTCCACACACTGGGCCTTTTCGTCGGAGTCCTTGTCAGCGGGAATGAGGAAGAAACCGTAGTGCTCGGTGAGCTTGCGGTCGTCGACGGCCTGGTAGAAATCCCAGGGTGTGCGGAACGGGTCGGGCAGGTCGGCTTCCAAGTCCTCGAGCGAGACGTAGTGCCAGACCCAGCCACGATGGACCTCCGACTCAGCGGTCAGCGACTGAGCCATCGCCAACTTGAGGGTCACATCCATGAGATGGATGACCTCGGTGGGGCTGTCGCCGGCGAAGCGGTCCATGAATTCGCCGTAGTCGAGGCCGCGGCGGGTCTTGAGAATGACGAGTAGGAGCTGGAGGAGGCCGTAGTGGTACTCGTTGCTGGTACGAACGGCAGTCGAGTTGGCTTCAGCGGCGATGCGGCCGAGGGCCATGGCGTTCTCCATCTTCTCCTTCCAACCTAGCAGATAGAAAGAAATTGGGATAAGTCGCACAGCGGGCAGGGAAAATTAAACACTCACCCGCGTTCGACATATCAGCGTATCTCAACACCTCGGGACCCAATGCGCCGAGCACCTCGCCGCTCATGAGGAGGGAACAACTGTTGGTTGTCTTCTTGTTGCGGCAGGCGCGGCACATGGCGGGCGTACCCTCGATCACGCACGTACCGCCGAAGCTGAGACAATTGGTGCAGCGGGGGCCCTCCTAGTGAAAGAAAATTCGAGTTTAACCCGCCCATATTTAAGAAGGAACCAGACTTACCTGGGGGCGGGAGAGGTCCAGCATCTGGCGAAACCAATCCGCGGTGATCACGTAGCGGTTGGTCTCCTCGTCGAAAGGCAGGTCCTCCTTGACCGTCGCCGGCAGCATGTTGAGGAATTGGTGGAGAGTAGTCTTGCTGGGCTGTTGGAAGCCCGTCTCGTCGGGATTGCGGTTGCGGCGGGGATGGGAGCGATTGGCCAATACCTGGCTGTGAGCAATCCCGCTGTGAAGGAAAACCGTCAGCCGATTTGAACGAAGTAAGAGAAACAGGAAACTTATTGTAGTTGCGACGGGGATGATGTCCTCTGAGCGGAGAATGCTCTGAATAAGCATCGCTTCAGAGACATCCCTGACCGCCATGGACGCTGAGATGGGGATGGGCGCTTTGGCGCCTCCTTTAGTTGACTTGGCGGCGGGAACAGCTGTCGCAACGAACAGTCAGAGGGATAAAAGAAGGAATATCGGGTAAGGACTTACCCTTGCTCGAACCAGCTACCGGGCCCTTGGGGACGTCCTTGGGTTCGATGACTTCGACATCCGAATCGCGACCTGACCAGGCATGTTCGTTATGCTCGCAGAGGAACCTGTAGATGTTAGAGATACCTTCGGGAGCGGGCGCCTTGACGGTCTAGAATCAGAAATGAAGTCAGAAAATTGAACGAACCAGCGGGAGGAAGGACTTACCTTCCCCTTCTTGCCCTTGGGCTCCTCCTCTTCGGCGGGGGTGTCGGGCATCTTGCGCTTAGCGGGCGCCTTCATGACAACTTCGGGCTGGGGTTTGGCGATCAACCAGTCGGGCTTGTCCCCGACCCCGGAACCACCGCCCGAACGCGAGCCGCTAGCCTGAGAAAGCCAGAATGAAGGTAGCTGAAATATGAAGATAGAAAAGGGGACTTACCCTGGCCGCCGCCTTGGGCGCCTTGGCAGGCGCAGCGGGCGTTGACTTCGAGGAAGTGGCGGGAGGGTCGACTTGGGAAGCAGACGACGCTGCTTTGGCGGAGGCTGCTTTCTTCGACTTCTTCTTGGGCTCCTCAGGATGGTCGGAGGCGGGAGCGATGCGTGGAGTTTGCGGAGGCACGGCCGGTGGACTGGGTGGAGCTGCAGCGGAAGGAGGAGCTGGCAACCTCTTCAGCGCGGTCTGCCCTGTGAAGTCGCGAACATAATGGTCCTGGCGGGGACGTCAAACTGTTAAATGGAAAGAAGACTGAAACGGACGTACCGGGCAGCCTGCTTCGAGGATCTTTTTCTTGGCAAGCACGATCTGGCGGAGATCGGGGAAATTCTGCTCGGGGTCGGCCAAGTTGACGGCGATTCTGAGGGAATAGTGGAGAGCGATCAGCCACGGCGGGCAGCCATGGAGATTCCCCAGATCGTAGCGGGAGTCCTGCTGCAGAAATACATAAGACGAAAAGCCGCCGCCGACTAGCAGCAGCGGGACCTACCAAATGGCCTTTGACGTGGTTGAGGAACTTGAGGAGTTTGGCGGGGTTGGCTTTCTTGGCCTGCTCGGGGATCGCGATTTGCTTGACCATGTTGAACTCATCGGTGGACAGTCGGCGAAGCGCGCGGTACCAGTCCTTGGCGGGCGGGGCGCTCGAGGTCATGCTGGGTGTGAAACATCCAACATGAATCTAGACGTCAGCGAAACTCCAGAGACGGCTAGCGGGGGCGACTCACGTTGTTGCTGTAGCGGGCTTGGGGTAGAAGAAATGGAAAATAGAAGAAAACAGATTGAAAAGAGGGAAAGTTTGATGGGAACCTCGACAAAACCTCTGGCTCTTTTATACATCGAGCGGCGGAGCTTGAAATTCGTGATGGGATTCTCTGAAAATTTCAGAGAAAAACATTTGAATAGAGAAGCGCCGTCGTGAGAGAAGAAAATTCTGAGTCAGACTGCGGCTGCGGGCCTAGAAAGGTGGAAGCAGGGACCTACAATGATAAAGTTTGGATATAATGAAAAGAAGCTGATGTACTTCCCAATCGGGAAGTCAATACATTTCCTATGACGTTTGGCGAAGTCCAGGCGCCGCGGCGAAGGAATAAGGTTCGAATTGAATGGCCTTGCAGGGTCGGCCTAAAAATAGGTCGAAAGAGAGTTTCGGGAAGGCCCGATGGCTGATTCTGGAATGGAAAACAGAAGGGAACTGGCGGGATCGTCGGGCCTCGCTGGCGGCCCGCCAGCGATAATCAAAATTATTCCAAGACGAGATTGTCTTGAAGTCCCCTTCCTCTGAAAGATGACAAGTCACTCAGCGGGCGGTACCCCAACCGTCAACTCGGGAGAGTTGAAATCTAGAAAGGGGGAGATGATAGGGCCGCTCAGCGGCTACGCGTGAAACGACAGAAATTTATCGATTTCTGTACCTATCAGCGGGAGGAAGTGAGGCTAGGATTACAGAAGATATACTCTACCTCGAGGGTAGTATCTTATCGCTTAGGATGGCCGATAAGCCAGCGGGACATCATCAATTAGTAGCGGGAGCTTAGCGACGTTTTCCCTAAATATGGGAACGGGACTCTGACTTCAACTACTACTACTGTTGGGCCAAGAGCGTAGCGGGAAACCGTTGCCTTAAGGTGCCGGAGGCCACCAAGAGGGATTACCAAAACCCTGAAGTTAGGCGTTAAACCGCCGACCCACCATAGACGAATCGGACGGGCGGACGGACGAACTCATTAGTACTGGCGGGGACATGCCGCCGGGAACATCACTTTCGGCGGGTCGACTAAGACCTAGCGGGAGGGCTAGATCAAGGAAGACTTGATCCTACTCGAGCAGCGGGCTTATCGCCGAGGACCCGACTAGGGCCGGCAGGTGGACTGGATCAAGCGGGGAGCATCGGCTGCCTCGGATTCACTAGCGGAGAGACCAACCGACGACGCCGGTATCAAATACCGTTGATATCGGGGAGTCTCTCGGCGAGTGGCGAACCCTTGGATTATATCGGCTTGCCCTGCTTCTAGCGGGAGCCTCTTTCCTGATGACAGAAGAACATAGAAGAACTTGACCGCCCTCGAGCCGCCGCCTGAACGGACAGCGGGAGGTGGCCTTGACCTTTACTCGATGAAATGACCGGCCCTGCCGGTTGACGACCTTGCTTTAGCTGAATCTCATGACATCAATATTGTGTGTTCAGTAGTTGAAAAGTTCCTTTTTCTTTGTATTCACGGCGTTTAAAGTGGATGCTGAATTCAGTTATTCTAACTATGGTTACGTCGACTGTATTCCATAGCAATGCAAGTGCATGTAATGTAAAAGATAGCCAAAGAGCTCTGAAGTCATGTACTCCTGCCGCCACATTACTGACAGTGAAGAAAATACGCTGACAAAGTAGGCAGGTCGTGTTCAGTTGCGTTGGTATAATCAGCGCGTCTGGTCCCATTGCACTTCAGAACGACTGCATTGCCGAGAAAAGGTTTCGCGAGTCCAGATGTAATGCGCTGAACAGCTCGATTGGCGTGCCTCTCGGAATCACAAAACAAACGCAAAGGATAACGAAGGAGATCTTTGTTGAGAGCTCTTTGGAGCACGACGCTATTGGCGGTTCCCTTGCAGTGAGGTTCAAGCACGGGGACGGGACAAGCCCTGCCGCAATCGCGCAGCTCAATAGCAATCATTCTGGGGTGATCTAAAAAAGTCAAGAGGTGCCACAAATCTGCGTCCAATGTCGTGTACAGACCTTCGTTCACTGGAAAGAATATGGCTTGTACTGAGCGCGGCGACTCCTCCGCGATGGTTTCGAGCGACTCCGGGATGGTATCGGAGGGAGCCACTGTCGTTACTGAGCGACACTGCAGGCGATGCTCAGGCCAGGCCTAGGCAACGGCTCAGAGTGCTGAAGAAAAGGAACGGTCGTGCACACCTGTATGTTATGTTCTGCCGAGCAATACCACACCTCATGGCATCGACTACACCACAAGGCAGTCTGGCGATCGCAGACAGCGCAACGGCGAAACGAGGCAGTACCCGCCATTTAGTAAACACTTGACAATGAACAACCCAGATTGTTGCGGAGTTGGAAACTGAGAGGCCTCGCAGCGGTCGTCGATTGCAAGAGGTGGAGGGGAGCAAAGGAACACGAAGCTAAAAGATGCGATGAAGAGCAAGTGCATCGGGGTCAACCTGCACAGTGTGCGGCGAGATTGGATATTTACCAACTCCTCTGTCAGGAGTGAGACTTTCCTTTCTCACCTTTGTGAAAACAAAGGTAGAAACTGTGCTTCCATTGTGCAGATCAAATGACACTTGTCCGCATTAGGACTGCCAAAGTCGAGAAAAGGAAGCTAAGGAGACGCTCATACGCGTAACCGCACTGCAACCAAGGGCCGGTACCGCGATACAGATTGCACCTTAAAGTTAAAACAGAGTGCTTCTCTCGACGGCCTGATAGCTGAAGAGGTCAGCAGTAGCAGACCTGCACGCAGCTTGCACGTACTTCACACTCACCGAAAAGCGGCCTTGAGTTTCGACGCGTCGTGACAACGAGCTTAGTGTTCGGCCGTTTCAAGGAACCGGTCTCTACTTTCACGACCCTAGAACGGAGGAGTGGGTCGACAAGATTCGGCGAGGTAGGCATCCACAGAACATCGAGCGCATCAGTGTATTTTAGGTTCTATCCGTTACAAATTCGGACGTCTTCTGTTCAAGAGTTTCCACTTTCTGTATCTGCCCTCGTTATTTCTCATACGGAGACTGTGGGTCCGCTAGCGCGTGAAGACCATTGACGACGGACAGCATTGAATTAGCGGTTAAGAGAGCAAAATGCGAGGAGGCACCGGGTCAAAAACTCGCAACGCGCCCCCGTGATGATATGCAACGCGCCCCCGTGACAGTCAAAGTCCTTGAGCAAGTTCGCTGTACTGCCTTCTGAGGCCCGGTTGGAAGCCGAGCTTGCAAGTTGTGGAGAATCACATATGGGCCGTATGTGAGGAACACATGCCAGTGCCTTGTACGGGCTGTCGAAATATTGGTCGAGGATCTTGGACCGAAACTGCGACTTCGTGGCTTCCAATTGGTCCTGAAGGCCAAGCATAGAAAACAAAAAAAAAATCAGTGAATTTGAAGCGTCGTAAGGGAACTACTAGGGCAAATGTATACAGGTCGAGCCAGCAGTGGAAGTCAGGCGAACCACCAAGTACATGTCCAACTGCATGAAGCGGTTCATTTGGAGTCGTTGCACACAACGGCATACAGGATATCGTCGTGCTTGAAGCCTAACGTCGCGACCAACTTAGCTTTTTCCATCTCCAAGTCCAACAGAATGACCAGAGTCAGGCAGTTCGTTGGCATTTGACCGAAATGTATGCGCTCCGGTACCCAGACCTTCAATACCGGAACCTTAAAGCCTATTCGGGAGAGAACACGCTCCTCTGAGTAGACTCTGGTCACTTCGCTCTCTGTAAGTGGAACGGGCAAACCGGAAACGACGACACAAGTGCCGTTCGTAAATGGCTCGAAGCAGAGGCAGTTGGGTTTTGGACACTCGCGAGGATGACAGAGGTCCTCTAGGTCCAAGCGCCTGTTCTGCGCATAAACGTTTTCTTGCATGGGTTTCGATAGAAGAATTTTGATCGCAGAGAGCTTGTGTACGGAGTTCATTCGGTACTGGTAAATCAGCTTCCTGGAAAGGAAACGGAATATTCGGGTGCGGGATTCTACGTCCGAGGCTGTGAGGTGTTCCAAATACGGACAGCTCTCGAGGATGTCCAAAAGGCCTTGATTCGATACAGGGTTGGTGGGCAACATCAAGGTGGTGAAGCGGGCAGCCGAGCCCACCAACTTGACGAACAACTCGACGGTCATTGGCTCTGAGCTGTCTAGTATCTCCAGTCTGGAGAGACGTGGGGCGAAAACGGGAGGAAGGAAAGCCAAGGTCCACAACGTCAGTCTGTCGAGAGACGGTATCGTTATGACGGTGTCGGAAGATCGAAGGGGATGCCTTTTGTCCCATTTGAGTTGCTTGAGGTTCGTGCAGGATGCGAAGAACGCAGACCAGTTCATGTCTCGGTGGTCGAGATCTGTTATGACGTGGAGATACTGTAGGGACCACGAAGGGGCGAACATGATGTCGACGAGAACTGCGCATCTGACGATGTGGAAAGTGTTGGACACCAAGGGTAGGCGCTCGTGTTTTTTCGAGCAGGAAACACTCCTTTTTTTAGCGACGTCGATGATCTTCAACTTCGTGGCGTGTGCCAGAACGTTCGGGCCTAGTAGGTCCTCGACACAGCGCTCCGCCGAGGTGCACGAACCGGCTCCCCTAAAGAAGAGCGACGTCCAACGTTTTACTGTAGGAAGCAATAGCATGTTCCAAATTCTCGTCGATTCGTCTCGTCCATTTGGAACAACGACGAGGTCGAAGGCTATATGGAGCGGGCACGGCGCAGAGTTCGAAATGTGTTGGCAAACATTGGCATAGAGCTCGGAAGCGTCCAAAGGAGAGGGCCGTGTGTGGTTCATAGTCTCAAGCATGACGAAAGACCAGAATACAGGCAGGTGGTCCACAACCTGTCTGAATTTGATGCAGACGTCTTGCAAGCGTTCACGCAAAAGCTCGTTCTGGTAGATATCTTCCTCAGATATGACGGGGCGCAAGGTGAGGATAAATATCCTAGCGATTGTCTCGTTGGGCACTTCAGCGAGGTTGTCAACGCTGAACTCTGCATGTTGTGTGCGGGGCAACTCACAGGCCGTAAATTTCGACTTCATGATCAATGTAGTCTTCTTGAACATCCTCTTCGAGTCGCCCGTTGGGATACTCGTTGTTCGGTCGGTCGCTTCAAGGAAGTTAACAATACTCAACTCCGTGCATCGACTTTCTAACCACTCACAGGTTGTAAATGTCGCTTTTCGGAGCGAGGCGAACCTGGCTGAATTTGGCTTGGTGGTCGACATACCCGTCATTTTTGGCGAGATTCGGTCCCAGCGGCGAAAGGCGGTCAATGTTATAAGACGTCGTCGCAGCAACTGCGAGAAGGCCAGGGAAGGTGGAATGTCGCCAGATGACTGTGGGGATGCAGGGAAGCCCGAAAATGCACTTTTTTTCCGACGGGGTTTGTGAGGGCACATTGAAATTAGAGAAGTTGATGTCACAAGAAGGCTGGTAATAGAGAAACTTGGATGGTCCTTGTGTTTCTGAGCGTCAGCGATCGAAACCTTATCTCTCCTCAAACATCAGGTCACGTAGTTCGCAGGACATTTTGCAGCATTGAGATAGAAGGTTCACAGTCAATTACCAGCGATGACGCATCAAGCCCGTGCCAGATTGAAACCGTCCTTCTTGGTCAAGGCAGAAAGGCAAAACATTGCAGACTTGTGTGCTGTGCCGAGCACGTGCGGTTATGATCCCAGCGATGCGCAGTTGCTCCGGGAATTGTTCAATCTGGACTTGGGAGCTGATTTCGTGTGTTATTGTGATCTCCCAACAATATGTGACACGATTGACATGCCGAAAGACTGCCGAGGCCGTTCCTAGTGGAGCGGCATGTCCCGGACCAACGAATAGTCTCGGCAGTCCACGGTCAGTGGAAAACCCATTTTCTTGGGCGTAATAGTTATGGCGGGGCTTTTTCGTCAGGAATTAATGAACTTTGAGTTTGGAAGCGAGTCTCAGCCTGTCTTTTACTTCTTGGCGTGTGGATATGTGTACGCCGCTTTCTGAAGTCGATTTTCCTTCCTACGTTGTGGTGTCGACCGAATTTTTACAGAGCCTGTCGTTAATTCGAGGTCTGTTTATGTACTACATGTCCTTGTTGAACGACCTTGAAACTCGGTCCGAATTTCCCTCTAGCGATATACTGCATGTCCTCTGCGTTGAACACACCTCCGCATCGCACAACCTCCAAGCATTTCAGCTCGCCGTCCTGGCTCACAAATTCTCTCAATGCTGCTACGCCCATTGACCCGCACCGTGCCATGTCGAGGTGGACGACGTCGCACATCGCTAGCAAGGCTGCAAACGACCCTTTGCGTGTGTCGTCATTCCGCTGGCTGATGCTGATGTCCCGGCTGTGAGCGAACATCGACGGATTGTTGAAAATAGCTTGTCGGAGGTCGCTGCTACCGTACGCTTGGACTGTCAGCCTCTCCAGTGGACCCACGTCGACTCCTTGGAGGAGCCCTGCCTGCCGCGGATTCTCGTAGCAGAAATGCAGGGTGTGTAGCGTGTCTGCCATTTTCACCGAGCGGCTGGGGTGGGGTATCGTGGTTTCGACCTTGTCGAGCCTCAGGCAACGAATTTCGACCGATGCTCGCATTATGTTGTCGAATGCCTTCCAGTCGCCGTTGTGACTTTCTTGCAGGGTGAGCTCGTGAAGGGAAGCGAAGACGGAGAGGGGGAACTGCCGCGGTGAAGCGACGCGGAGGCGAAAGTGGCTTATTCGATGGTGTTGCGGCAAAGCGAACGCCCTCCGCAGCGAGCCGTCGTTCCAGGACGGCCTTAGCGCCAGTTTTCGTAGGCGCGGCCAGCTGTATTGCGCCATCAGGTCTGTTACCATCTTTATCTCTTGTTCTGTCTCGTTCTTCACTGTGATGCTCGCTATGCGATTAGCAAAAGGCATCAACACCTCGTCTATCATCTTCAGAAAGCGCTCCAGTGGTGCGCTTTTTACGCTTTTCATCGACTTGTTTTTAAGCGTCGCGTTCCAAGGGCCGAGATCAATGGTTATGGTCATGTCTCGCTGGTCCCCGCAGTGTTCCAGACAGTAGCACAGGAGGTGGTGGTTTGTGAATCGCTGAACAGTGATGACGGTCCAGAGCTCGGTGTATCCTGATGCCACTTCCCTCCAGTATCTGCAAACGGAGCAAAGTGTCAGCCGTTGGTCCACAATTTCAACCCAGCTCTCGTTCGGGTCACGGTGGTCGACGACTTCGAGTAAGATGGCTTGGAAAACTTCAGTGGGCAGCGACGCGTCCATGGCGAGAGGAGTGTTTAGTGCTTTGCGGTTCGTCTCAGAAACACCCAATCCATTCGCTGTGCTTCTATTTCCGACGCAATAATGTTCTCCTTTTCGACATCAGTATAAAGTTTTCGGCCGCGGTCTAACTCCCTGGCTATTCTCCGCAACGAGACGACCGCGGGATTCGCGCTACCATTTGGAGCACTGTCCCTGAACAGCCGGTGCCCGCAAAGATGCATCGAGTTTTCTTTCAGATTGTATTCCTTCGAATCTTGACACAACTGCGGCCGGGTCCCAGAAACCTTACCACTTCTTGGCAGGGCTGCGCCAGTGTGATGCGAGATAGAGAAGGTAGCTGCCTGCTATTCAGAGAAAGGAGGAAGCGGATATGCTTCGAACATCCAACGCAGAGAAGGACTCGACGGAAGTGCGACTGTTTCGATCCTCTGGCAGTGTGTGATGGAAGACACCAATTAAGGTTCCGCGTGGCAGGTCGTTGCCGAAGTGGTGTCAGCTGGGTCTCCGAGGTACGAGGAGGCCTAGCGCTAGATAGAGTGGTGAGGGGCGGTAGAGCCAAAGAATATATTTGATTATGAGTAGAATATTCCCTATTCGGCATAAGTGATGCCGCCATCAGCGGCTTTCTCCCGACTTCCATCCCGCTCCTCCTACGTCGCCCAGATTTTCGCGCCCCACCCGCCTCCCCATGCGCTTCTGGGCTGTCCGGCTTTCGTCTCCTTCCTGGGCGACCGGACTTCCACGCTCAGTCTCGCGTCGCGCCGACCTCAGCCGCGGGTCCTTTCCGGGCTCCCTCTTGTTTCGCCGCCGATCCGCATCAAGCGTTTCCTGGCTTTTCCCGCCCGGGACCCGCGGCCAGAGGCCGCGCCAGACACAAACCGTCAGGTTTGTGTCTCCTTCCTTCCCTCTTTTCCTCCCTCTGTGACATACTGCCTCACCCATGGAGGCGCAAAGCGCCTTCCGTTACCTGGGGACGCATAGCGTCCTCCATCTGGTTTGAGGGCGCGCAGCGCCATCTATCTTTCCTATTTCTCATATCTTCACACGGGCTCGTGCCGCCCACGACACCACTCTATCATCAACTTCTGCTGATTGCTTGCTCTCTCTGCCCATCTACATATGTTCATAGTTTCGCTTGAGATCTGGAGGAGTCGTTATTGCCGCTTGTAGACCTCGGAATTGAGTTTAAAATGGCTCTTGCCTTCCTTCTTTCGGATTGATCGTGGTAATCGAAATCGGCGCATTTTTGTCTTTCGCGACCATCTACTATTCACAATGACTTATTCCCGTGGCTGGGGGCAGGGAGATGAGGACATCTGGGAAGAGCAGTACGTCGTTTTCTTCCTGTTGCAGGAACCGCGAGTGCTCACAGGCTTTGAAGAAATTTTGGCATGACAAAAGAGGATGCGGACGCGCTTTGGAAAGATGTATAGTAAGTGCGCGATTGTTGAGGAGCCATTTAGGCAAGCTAACGGCCTTCCAATGCAAGTGGCGGCATGGGCTCTCCGATCTTTAAGGAGGTTCCCGAGAAGGCTTCCAGTTCAGAGCTCGCGACCCTCGAGACGAGCCCAAGCATGAAACCCCAGACGCCTGTACAACATCTGCCCCGTCCGGTCGTTCGACTGGGGCTGCTGTCCTTTGACGGACCTTCTTTCTCGGAGCCTCGCGCTGCGTGGCAGCCTCCGTCGAGACGCTCACAAGGTTCTCGCGAATGTTTAGAGGAGGCGGCCGTTCTCGCGTGGATGCCTGAGGGCGAGAGGAAGTTGAACGAGCACCGAAGCGAAGTTCTGAGACTGAAGACGAAACTCCAGCGAGCCACGCTGCGCGCGGCATTGGCGGAGCATATAGTGAATGGAACGGCATCGGCTTTGCATACGGTGAATCAGGTCCCCAACGAGATTTGGTTCCAGATATTCGAGCACGCGTCAGGGCCTGGTTGGCCGAAAAGCCATTTGCGTAATCTAGCTGGAGTTTGTCAGACATGGAGGACAGTGCTGACGAACGGGGTGGGGGGTTCCTTATGGAACCCTTTGGATTTGCGCGGTTATCCTCCCTGTGATCCAGACGAGCGGAAAATGCGCTTGAAGTACATCGCGTCCTCTCATCGCATCGATCTCCTCTTGTCGGACTCCACTGCAGTTGACGAAGTCACCTTGCCGTGTATTCTGGCAGAACCTCGTCTCTCCCGCGTCGCAGTCGAACACCTCTACTCTCCCGGCGGCCATGCGCGAAGGCTTTTGTCTGCAGGATCCCTACCTTCTATCGACATGCTGCACGTTCAAGGCCCAGCATGGTATGAATCGGTCTTTCCCTGCACGGGGGCAGTGCCCCACTGGGCGGCGCTGCTGCACGATAGTCAGCGAAAGCCAGGTATCTGCATCTCAAAGGATGTTCGGTCTTTGACCCTAATCCACACGGTCGACCCCGAGAGTGACTTCGTCGTACCATGGGGGGCGATCAGACATTACGCGGAAGCCGATACTGCTCGCGCGGACGGCACGCTCCCCGCGTCGCATTTGAGGCGCTTCACCTCCTTGACAAAACTGTCTCTTCGAGGTGTATTTTTGCCGGGACTTGACGCGAAAAACGGTGTATTAGAAATTCCGACGTTGACGGAACTTTTCTACGTTGTTCCTTGGCAGTGGCGTTTCGAGTCGGATACATTCAGCGGCGTCAGCTTTCCTCAGTTGGCGAGTTTGGAGCTTCTAGGTGCAACACGAGCTGCCCGTAGAACAGAAGAGGCCAGCGACAGGTTTCATGGCGATTTAACAACTTTCCTGGCTCGCTGTCCGAATCTCACTCACCTCTCGCTGGGCCTTCAAGTCCCTTACCGGTCTAACGTCCTGCTGTCCCATCTACGTGCATGCCCTCAGCTTCAAGATCTAGAGGTCAAGATCTGCCATCCAGAACTCGTCGACGCAGTTCTTTTCGTCGGGTTACGCGACCTGCTTGTCGTTCCCAGACTGCAGCATCTCGCGTTAGCGGAGGGCGGATATCCGGAGGTCGGCGTGCAAGCCCTCGAGGACGAAGGCGACAAAGGCCTGACGCATGCGATCCTCAGTATGATGGAGGCGCGGTTCGGGGTGGCGAAGAATTTTGAAACCTTGGATTTCCGCATGGCAGCGGACCCGAGAGAAGAGTGGCAGGGAGGCATTCGGGAGCGGGACTGGATGAACCTGAGCGCTCCGTGGCGGACTGGCTTTCTGATTCCGGACAGAACGGTTTGGCGGCTACCCATGCATTCGCGAAAGGCGGTCCTGCGTTACGCAGAGGAGCACAAGTCGTTGGAAGGAATTTTCGTTAACTCGCCAAGCTGGGAGGAAGAAGAACAACGCACAGAAGTATCTGAAGACGAAGCAGAACGCGGTAGCGTCATGTGAGAGTAAGCTGTTTGCCTGTCGACTGTGGAACCGTGATAAACACGACATGCAGATCGGATCGCTGCATCAGGCTGCATCTCGCACCTTAACCAACAGGTCTGTTCATCGATTCGAAGCGTCGTAAGGCCAGTTCTTGTTCGCCCAAGGGGATGTAAACGTCAATGCCTCGTTCATTGTCGTCGTCGAGGGTTCTCTACTGCGTGCAGAACCACTCGTTCACCGACTGGACGGAGGACAGGAGCGGTTGTAGTCTTTGCGCCTGAATTCGGTTACCTATATCGCTTGCAGCACTTTCTATGTATTTCAGACGAGTATATATCCTCTTCCCAATTGGTGTTAGGTGTTTGCCCTTCCCCGCCATGAGATAAACAATCAGTCCTGGGCATCGAAGGCCTGAGGCTGCCTCGGTCCTTATGCTTAGTCTCTGTCCTCCGCTTTCCTTATTGCTTCTTTCTCGCCGGGCCTTGGCTTCCGTACAGCGTTCGGGCAGGGGCTAGAAACCGTAGCTAGCCGTTTGCGGGGCAATTGCGAGGCACGTCGCCCGTAGTAAGCTTGCATTGGTCGCGCCTGAATCGGGCTTATCAAGGGTCTCTGGGTGAGTGTATGGGTTCCCCATCTTCCTGTAGGAGGACGTCGTCGGTTCGAATCCGACGGAGATCATATGGCCTCGAAAACACGCTTTTTTTCACGACTCTCCGCTCTCTCTCAGCTTACAGCCCTCGCTCTTATCATCCGCTGCCTCAGGCGCTGAACTCTCCATTCTCTCAGCTACGTACCGACTTCTCCTCGCCGAATGCGCACCGATGCCGCTGTCACCTCCACCACAAACCGGTTTGTGAAGCGTGTGGCGCTGCTCGACTCGAGAGACGCGGATCGCATCTTACAGTGCACTGGCAGGACTGCTTGGATCCGTCGATGTCCGCCGCGTCCTTAACAACCCGAAACTTCTCAAGCTCCTGTTTACCTATACGTTCGTCGCTCAGGCCGGTCGTTTCAGCCGAGCTCTCTCCTCTCCTTCTCGTCTGTGATGGTACTATAGTATATTCATTCAATTTGCTCCACCTTCTCCAAGCTTGACTACTTGCGATATACCTTCGCCGCACTCGTAGCCACAAACTGTCGTCCCTTTGCCCAATATTTCCCCATAGGTCCCATCTCTTTCTTCTATTTACTTCGCTTGTCTCGGTTTAATCGTTACAACCCACCCTCATAGTTAACTTTAGCTGCCAATCTAGTTTACCCAGAAGTACTGCCCCATAGCCATAACGGCCAGGTACCACAAAATAGAATTTCAGTTTCGGATCAGGGAGCGATAATTGATCGCATCAACAACCGATCCGACATCAGTTAAGCGCTGACTTCCAGCACCGCAACTTTGGTTGATTCCGATCGGTCTTTCCACTGAAGGGACATCGATGAAACTCGTTACGCCTGCAGAAAGCAAGCACACAACACTCCGCAACGTTCCACCTCTATCAATTCTCCACATATGGGTACATAATCTACGATTGGATCATTGTAAAGTTGTAAATGTTCAGATTACAGACTACATATCTACAGTCTTGTACGCAGAATTCACGGCTGGACTATTTGACTAAACATCGTAGAAAGCTTTTATCGATTTGGCTGGTTGCATCGCACGGCATACAGCGTGCCCTGGTACTCGAATCCTTGTGTAGCGATATACTCAGCTTGCGAGATATCCGTCCCTGTCATCACTACCAGCGTCATGTCGTTGTCGGGTGTATGGCCAAATGCTATCTGTTCTTCAATCCACACTTTGAGTACGGGTACGAAGAAACCTGTCTGAGTCCACATATACGCCTCGACCTGTTCCTTCGTTAAAGCGCGGGGGAAATTTTGGACGACGAGCGTGATGCCCGCGATGTATGCCTTGAAATGATTATCGTCGCTGGATACGCACAAGTCGCGGAGGATAGCGTATCTGTTCCGTGCTTGTTGACTGCGAAGGTTCAAAGCGGGAGCTGCATCGAAAGCAAACTCTTTGAGCCTCTGGAGTCTGTTCATGATATATTGCGATAGCAGTCGGGTCGCCAAGGCCTTATACACCGCTGTCCGTGTCTGAAACACGGACGCCGTAAATACCTCGAGAGATTCAAGATGGTTGACGATCGGTATGAGAGATATGTTTGGCGTAGGATTGGCGGACAGTAACAGATTTTTCAAGCTGGCCGGATGAAGTCCAACCAATGCAGTGATGACCTGTATATTGATAGGTATGGCTCTGTCGAGAACCTCCAGCGTGTTCAAGTTAGGGGCGTGAATTGGAGGAGGAAACCCCATGCTTCTCAGTGTCAACGTTCGAAGACACAAGAGTGTCTCAATTGCTGGAGCGTTAGGGTTAGTCGCACACCCCCATTTCAGGTGCAGCAGATTTGTGCACGTCGCAAAAAAAGTAGACCAATTGATATCAGAGTCAGTTGAGACGTCCAGAGACGCCAGGAGGTGCGAAGGCGTAAAGTCGACGACGGACAGAACAGCGCATTCCACCTTTTGCAACATGTTCGATACCAAGCGCATAGGTTGATGATGCATCCAGCATTCGGAAAAGTCTTCATCGGCTTTTTGTACATCAAGGCACTGCAAGTTGACAGCTCCATTCAAGGTGTCTCCGCGAACGATGGCCGCGGCGCATCTTTCGGTTGCCGAGCAAAAACTCGGCGCCCTCAGAAACAACGACTGCCACCTCCCGCTGTTTCGAAGCAACTCGTTCCACGAACGAACGTAAAGGTCTTCCCCGTTGGAGACTCGGAGGAGAGGAAGCTCGAAGGCGACGTGCAACAGTCGCAATCCTGATTGAGCAAGGTGCTTGGTGATCATCGAAAGCGAAGTCGATAAATGAAAACTGCGCGACGACTTGGGTTTTTCAACGGCGATGAAAGTCCAGAATAAGGGGGTGTTCAGTACGACGTCTCTTATGAATTTGCAAGTTCGCTGCAAGCGAACTCTCAACAGATCGTTGTCGTAAACGTCTTGAGCGGAGGAAACTGGTGTCAAGGCTAGGCTAATTATTTCAACCACGAGTTCAGTTGGAACTTCACGCAGAACAAATCAGGAAAGGTCATCAAGGTGCAAAGGCGAGTAGCCAGTCAACTTACGACGGTCCATCTTACGGTCCACGCCAGAGCTGCAGGCACTGTTACGAATGCAGTCGAAAGAGAAGAAAACAGAAAAGCAACATTCAGGAAACAACTATCAACATCGTGACATAGCCACATCGTTTCTCACACTTTCGAGCTCGTAAATAACGCGATTGCGACCCTTCGTCAAACGGTAAGAAGTGGGAATGTTACCAACGTCGATCCCATTACGTTGCAAAACATTCAGGGCACGGATTACAAGTTATCGGTAGCTATATATGCTGAGGTTTCAGGTTGTCAAGTGTTCACATACAACTGGTAAAAGAAACAAATCATTGAACATCGCATAAGAAGAACGCACTTGGCGCTATCGCCTTGCACCGCCGCCCACTGTTAGTTGTCCCAAAAATCCCCATTAGCCGCACATCGATGCTCCTTCACCACTTGGCCATCCCGCAAAAACATGCATTGCATTTGACGCTGATAGCCCTGCCAAGCGTCACTGATGGGCGATATGAGCTTTACTTGAGGAGATCGTGCGGCCAAAGCACCGAACATGCTCGGCAGAAGCTCGTCGTCCAACTCGTCCCCAAACTCCACGCGTTCTATCAATGGAAAGACGTCCGCGGAAGTCAACAGCACCATTCCAATAGTAGTCTCTAACTGTTCGCTAGATCTGCTAACGCTCAGCCGTCGAAGCCGGGGGAGCGTCCTGAAAAAGGTTCGCATTCGACCCAGACCAGGTGACTCCATTTCGAGGGCGAGCATCTGGACCTTCGGACCGTGGTTGAGAGACTCAGCGGCGAGGTCGAATATTGGGCTTTCATCTAGGCGAAGCACGAGCTGCAGCAGCTCCGGCATGTTGATTACTTTGAGAATGAGCACTTCTTCACAGGTAGACGCAGAAATGTCGAGAGCCGTCAATGATGAGAGGACGACGCGTGGTCCGATATCGTACTGTATGGTCACGCGTTGCAGCACAAGTTCCTGCAGAGAAAGCACACCCGACAGCGCGTTTCCGATCTCCGTCGCGGTAAGCTCCAGACTCGGCGCTATGTCAACGAGTTTCAGGAATGTGAGCGACGACGGTAGAACCCCAAGTGCACAGCCTTCGGCGACGATGTGTCGCACAGTGGCGGTCGTTGCGGTGAGCACTCTTGGTAGGTGTAAGATATCGTCGTCGTCTGCTACGACATGAATGGCAGGTACAGAGCCCGCCTTAAGCTGCATGAGGACGTCGAAAAGAAGGTTCGCGGCAAAGGCGTTATTCGCGTGGAGAGAAATTTTTTTACACCTAGGCATGTAAGGTGTAAGGACGCTGATGAAATCGAGCATGAGCCCGTTCGTTGGAGCTGCTCTTTCTCCGTCGCAATGCAAAGAAAAGAATATCGTTGAAGGGGTGTGACGGGATCTAGAAACCCAATCTTGTATATGCTCGGGACGTTTTTTGAAGTCGACCAGTATTTTTGAGAAAAACAGCGGAGTGTGGTGAACGATCTCTCTCCAGAGGTGACAAACACTCCGGAGCCGATGGATGTCTGTCATACAGGAAGAGGGATCCAAGTCGAAGGGCTCCGAAACGAGAGATAGAATGCGATGAACAAGCTCATTGGGAATGGAGTCTATGTTGACATCCGTTTCAGCAGACAAAGATATCGGAAGACACCTGTAACGGACTTACTGTAGCCAGTGGGATCAGATCGGTAAAGCTCTTTCTTGTAAGCGGCCATCGCCAACACGCCCAAGCTTAAGGACCAACTATGAGAGACCACGACAAGAAGAAGTGATGAACTGATGGATCAGTACCCGGTCGGGGATTCGCGCTGTCATGCCGCAAGTTGTTTCCCACACTTTCGAGCTGGTAGATAATACAGTTTCTGCACGACTTCCTGCTGTAATCGACATTCGTTGCCTGATAATGCTAGTGAACCGATGGCAACGCGTACAACATTGCAGCATAGCATTGGACATGGCTCTGATCTGTCCCTGCGCGCCCGATACGTGTTGTTTTTATACCTCCATCCCCTTGCTGCAACCTTTTGCGCCGCGCCCAAGTCCAGGCTTGACACTACAAGCGTGATCAGTGCTCTATCCTTCGACGTCGCATGCTTGTGACTGATCGCTTGGTCGTATAAACGCGTCGATCCCGGCTTCGTACCGTTTTGTTCTATAAGGAACGAGTTTTCTTCGTCGCTAAACGCGTAGTCTTCAGGAAAGTTGTGGACCATCAACCGGTGGCATTGGGTTCGAAGAATACAGTGTTATTCCTGATGCTGAAAGTTAATTGAGTGGGCGCTTGATATCTCTCCCGCGCAATTTCCGCTCGGGGATCCGATGGTGGTCCACTCGCGAATTCGATCGCCACCAGCTTTGGTGCGTCATGGAATAGAACTTGTTCATGAGCGCGCGCGGCAACCGCCATGTAGAGAGACGTCCGCGATTGGTGAGTGGATACAGGCAGAAACGAGAGGTTGGGACATTGCAGAAACATCTCTTCCATGTCTGGGTTGTGAGTGGGGTTGACTAGCAAACGCAGATGTTTCATGGAGGGGGCTTCTGTTCCTACTAGGGTGTTGAAGTCCAGTAAACTGAAAGGCTCGCCGCCGTCCAAAACCTCAAGGTAAGCGAGATTAGGAGCATGTATGGGAGGGGGATTTTGAACGTCGTGAGTTGTGAAAGATTGCAAAGACGGGACGGTGACAATCTTCCTCGACTGTGCGGCGCCATGTCTTCTCCACACGAGTAATTCCAACTTGCTGCAGCTTTCGAAGACGCGGCACCACGTCGTATCGTCTGCTTCCGTCCGTATATCCATGAATCTGATGTTGTTCGAAGTCCAAGAAATAATCTGGACGGGAATTTCTATGTTCAGAAGGAGCTTTCCGATTGAGATACAGAGCGGTCCAAAAAACAGGATCACTGAAAGCCACTGAACGAAAATATCGGCAAACTTGTTGAATTCGCAATCGCAGGAAGTCATACTCGTATATATGTCGAACTGTCCGCAGAGCAGTCTGAGGTGCTGCTAGGAAAATCAGAGTAAGAACTTCCGCGAGCACTTGTTATCTTATTCGTTAGTATCGTTGCAAATCTGTCCACTTCAAGCTCACGGTCGGATATGTTAGGCATGGCTATATGGATATTCGAGCGGAAGCTGAGTTGCCTGATGACCAGCGGTGCACATAGATGAAGTCGACGCAAAAAGAGTCAAGTAGTTGCCGACGACGTCGAAGCCAGGCGACTGCGACAACGTGAATATATTGATGCGATCATGCCGATCAGTCGGGATTCGTTCTGCTCTCAACTTGATTCTGTGTTTATGTGTGACCTTCTCGCGACACTCAGTCCGTCATGCATGCGAGTGGGCGACGCGGAGCGGGTCTCAGGCCAATGGATGCGTAGATTTGTCGACAAAAACGACCTTCCCGTGCAGTTGGCTGTCGTCGGTCAAATCAGGACTGTTTGCACTGTGGAAGAACAGTTTCAAGTGAGGGACACGAACTGGAAGCCAACTTCTCAACCAGTTCGCAGCTGCTTGTCCTAGGTCGTCCAACAGACTCAGACGTCCTCAACGAATTTTATGCAGATCAGCTTAGAGTTCTCGCAGCACTTGCCGCTGCTGACACCGAAGACGCTGATCGCGCTAGTTATCGGTTGTCAAAGATTGCTTGTTCTACTAACGACTCTACAGGTAATATTTAACACGCAGCATTGGGCTCACGGTGCTCCCGAGTCGTCGTCGGCCAGCTTGTTTGTGCGCGTATCGCGCTCCACTACATTTGTACGAGCGGCGTTCTTTTCAACTCGTTAGATCTGCAGTCCTCACGGTTCGAGTAGGACAGCGAACATGCAGATGTCGAATCCGAGGACTCTGATACGTCGTTCTGTGAAGTCGATACCGACAACTCGGATATCGCGCACCCTCCATCGACCGGTGATCTAGTTTCTTGTTCCGTCAGTCTGTTTCGGTTCGATATGTCAATAGCACCCACGCAGAGCGACGCGCAGGCCTTCACCAGGGTAGATCGCAACTCCTCTTCACCAGCTTCGCGCTAAAGCGTTTACAGGCTTATGGCATTCAGGCGTCGCATATTGTCAAGCTAACTGAGTTGGATGGCTTTTCAGTGTCGTAGCATTGCTTGCACAGTCGTATCACTTACTGTCTGTGATGATTCCAGTCTTCGTATTGACATTGAATGAACTTTAAATTCAGGTGCTGCGTACTTGCTGGTTTCGGAAGAGAGGTTAAGGTTTGGCCGGGCGGGCCGGCCAACCGCGCGGCAGTGCTAATACCGTTCTTGTCTTTTTCCTCAACTTCTTTCCTTACATCAGCTTCCTGCAATTTGTTTAAGTCCTCGCAAACGCCCGCTAGAAATATATGGCGGCTTTCTACATTTGTTGGGTCTGCAGCAACGTCTTCTGAGCCCGCTGTCTTTATCGTTTTTCCGGTCCTCGCTAATTTCTACGAAATGTCGGCAACCTCGACCAGCGATACCAGCGTGAACGAGACCGACTCAGCCGAACCTTCGAAATTTACGACCCGTGAGTCGACAGGTCGCTAGTCACGTAGTTGAGTATAATTAATGCTGTCGAAGTGCCACTCGACACTGTCGCCCGCATTTTTCTGCTGGCCCTTAGCCCCGTGCTGACACAGGAGCAAGTATACGATAACGAGCTTCTTCGAGACCGTCTGCGACGCACCTGCATCCTCTTCATGGGGGTTGTGGACAGTTTGCCCGTCATGTGGTCCTTCATCATGCTCGAGACTGCCAACTCCAGCCGCCCTTCTCCTCTAGACACATCCGATCTCTGTGCCTTTGTCAGCCAGCACCTTCAGAAATCTGCCATGTGTCGCCTTCATATAGCGTTTGACTTGAATGTCCTCCCTGGTCGACGGGACGAGGCCGGGCGCGTCTGGGATGCGCTACTTCCATCCGTCAAGCGATGGAGGACACTCTTCTTCAGGGCCGACGGTTACTGCAATTCGGCAGGTCTCTGTGTGCAGGAGCTCCTTGGTCCGTACATCATGGAAGACGCCCTCGACTTGAGGATCGTGGACATCGCGACGAAGAAAAACGTCTCCTGTTGGAAGCGGCACCAGCGGCTAAAGTTGGCTTCAGTCGACTTGCACGTCGTTAGGTGCACTGTTCTTGCCGACGTCGCCTTCCCTCCCTCTTCGAACCTTCAGTATATGCACATAGCTAGCGATCGCGACCAACAAGGCGTTAATTGGTCGGCGTTCTTCTCCGGTTGCACGAACCTCGTGTATCTCAAGTGGGACAGGAGGTGCGCCCTTGCGCCGTCGCCGGTCGTTACGTTGCCGTCCCTTCTTCGTCTGACGCTGTGGGACCTGCGGTTCCTGCCTCCTATATTCGCCCCGCGTCTTACTGAATTGGAAGTGTTCGACTATTCTATGCCTATCACCGTGTCTTTGTTCGTCGACTTGGTGGGCTTCGCCGCCAGTTTGACCTCCCTGAAGCTGCGCAACAACCCTGTAAAAACTTCCGTGCTCCTCGACATCCTGAACAAAACTCCGTATCTGGAGCACATCCTAATGTCCGACACGGAGCCTCGGGCGCCTGTCTTCCAGTTCTTGGCCAGAAAGATCATTTACCAGTACAGGATGAACACCATGCGCAGGCTGACTGCTGCTGCGGTTCATTTAACCCACCCAATGGAAGAAAACGAAATTTCGTGGGACATGCGCTGGGAACTCGAGGACCTTTGTCCCCCTCGCAAGTGTTGTCTTTTCAACTGCCTCTGTTTCGAGCCTTTTGCTTTCGGCACGTGCATTGCTATCCCGGACTTTCCTTTTCCTTTGACGAAGCGGGAAGTTGCTGCAGTGTACTCGCGAGACGAGGTTACTTCCTACACTGGTTTCAAAGTTCCTGTCTTGAAAGTCTGGGTACCAGAACGTATACAGTTCGGGAACACACCGAAGGGCAATTTGACTATGGTAGTTCTGCTGGATTTGGAGTGGGAGAAAGCGGACATCGTGGCGTCGTTTGGATTTTGTTATGGTCGTACTCGATACAGAGTGCTGTGCACCAAGCCTAGATGATGCTGTTGACTTTTGCTTCGTTCTATCAAGGTCGCCTTTGCTTGTTGCCGCCAAGAACTGTTTCTTTCGCTGGTGTTCGTCCTGCCTGTAGTTGACCGTTGTGCCGTATTGAAAACTTGTGCTCCCCATGGTCGATATACCTGAACGCAGCATGTAAATCGTTCAGACTAGCATTATAATCGAGAATTATGATTGACACTCAGAGACACGTTCTACTTGCATGCAAAACGTAGTGCGAAGTGCTTTGGACTGACATAATTGCCTTGTCGCAGGCTCGAACAAGTCGTAAATACGCAGGTAGTAGAGTCGCACTCCATATCAGTTTGACGCATACTTCCGTCCACGACTGAATTGCAGTTCAGACATTGCTTAGCGTTGTGAGCATATAGCGTATGGTGGGAACAAGTCGTAACCGATAGTGCGAGTTCACGATGTAACAAACAGGAGCTGCGGCTGTAGTATCTAGAATCTGGCGACGAACGTGCAATACCCAATCGAGTATCTGGGTACGCGAGATTCGCGTTAGCTTGAGACAAGGTAGCAGCAAACCGACAACACATGGAAATAGACTAAGTGTTCAAAAATGTTTAGTGGAGTCGCAACCGTAACTTTGAATTTCATATTCGAATGTTGACAGCAAAGTTTGGAGTCAATCTCGCGGTGGCCTGTCTCTGAACGGTCTATAGCACACCCCTTTATAATACCATCCTCGGGCGAACATCGATCTTGCACCATCGGCGTCGAGTGTGAGGATGACGAGAGTGATAGGGCTGGGTTTTGCGTCCGGGTGGAAGGGATCGAAGTCCTGATTATACAAATGCGTCATCTGGGGGTCCATGCCATTCCCCAAGATCAGCTCCGCTTGTGCATCTTCCCCAAACTTGACGTCCCCAGGAAACTTTCGGACTCCCAACCTCTCCGCTCTTGGTTCGAACTTGACGGTGTTCAATTCCACTTTGAACGCCACACGACACAGCGCTTCGTATCGCTTTCTGGCAGTCACCGCCCAGGAGTTCAGCGGTGGGCCGTGCGCGAACTGCACCGACTCGAATTTTCGACGATCAAACTTGAGATATTGGTTCTGTGCGCGCGTGGCGATTGCGCCGTATAGAGTCGTGCGGGTTTCGGTCGTAGAGACGGTCAGAGTTACCAAGTTTGCGCAATTGCGGAAGATCTCGTCTATATCCATTTTTCGCGTAGGGTTTGGCAACATGTCGAGATGTTCCAAGTGCGCGGGATTGGTCCCAACAAGACATTTGAATTGGTATGCAGTGAACGGATTCTCTTCGTCCGTGACATTCAGGGTGATCAAGTGCGGCGCGAGAATGGGAGGTGGAAAATTCACGCTTTGCGTCCGAAAGACGTGTAACGAGGGGACTGACACCGTCCTTGTCGCCCGAACGGGGCCGTCTCTTCGCCACACCAGCTCTTCCAGACTGGTGCAACTGTCAAAGAAATGGCACCACATTGTATCATCTGCTTTTGTGCGTACGTCCAATAACCTGAGATTGATTGAGGTCCCAGAAATGATCCTGGCCGGGACTTCTATTGCGATGGTGCTCAGTTGTGCTGTTACTGGAAGGGAAACGACATTGTGAGGGCCACGGCAGTTAGCGTACTCCCCTTCATTCTTGACTGCAGCGAAGCTTTGCAGGCGCGAAGCATTAAGTAACATTTCGCCCTGTATCATGGAATGCAGGCACCGCTCGTCTGCTCGGCATACGCTGTTAGCGGAGACGAGAACGTTGCCCCACATGCTGTTATTCCTGATCAGCTCTGTCCACAACCTTTCGTATAGCGAGGTCGGAGTTCCGTTGCATTTCAAGCCGAAGAAAACATTGAGCGGTCGGCCTTGTCCACAGAACTTGACGTGGTCAGCGACGATGGCCTCGTGGACCGGAATTTTCGATTTGTGTCGACCAGAGGGGTCAGCTCTGTCGAGATACAAGGCAGTCCAAAATACTGCGTTGTCAGCGATCTTGTATCTCAAACTTTGGCAAACTTGGTACAAGCGGTGTCTTCGTAGGTCATAGTCGTATAGTTCTTGCCTTGTTTGCAGACTAGCAGGGGAGGATCCCCCTTGGATTATCAATGTCAAAATCTCTACGGGGACTTGAAGTTTCGCCCGTCAGAATATACTAAACCCGTCTCATTTACTCCCTTTTAAACTTACCAGTGTCAATCATAGTTCGATAGTACTCTCAGCAAGCAGGAAACAGCATATTAAGGGTAGCGAAAGGTTGAAGACAGCGAATGGAGGGTGAATTGGTCAAGTTCAAGCGAAGTTGTAGATTTTGCTGTGGCTATATCGATAACGATGGGATCACGATGACATCATCTGGGAAAGATGTCGGGAAAGACCTGATTCGTAAACGTCAGGATTCGTAAGGGTCGCACAGGCGCCGTAAGTGACTTCCAAATGAGGGCCACTGCTAAATGCGCAAGAGATGTACTTAACCGGACCTACCACTGCCTGCAACTGGCTTTCTCGTTATATGGCGGTCGGCAGCTAACCGAGAGCGTGTTCCCGACAAGCCGGAGGCAATCGGGGACAGCACTCGTTAAAGTCTGAGAAACTTTCATGTCCATCTCAATCTCCTCGATGACCGCCGCTCCCGTCAGGCTCACTAGTTTCTGTAAGTGGCGTTGCATGAACAGGTTCGAGCGCTGAAACGGCTGTGAAGTGCCCGCCGATTCAGAAGACCTTACATGGTCGCGTCAGTTAAAAGTCCTGTCCTCTGAAGTCGACGACGAGCAGAAGCAAGAGGTGTTATCGAATATGAACACGCAGCGGCTATGCTTCACCTGCCTTGTCTCTCGAAAGCACTTCCGCTGTGTCAGCCACTTTCTGGAGATGCTGCGGACTTCTGGGCAACGCGAGAAACCCAGCGCGCGTCTTGTTCCATCTATCGGTAGTTCCGAGTGGCGTGAAACGCTTTTTGTTCCCGCAACGATCGACAGTAAGTCTCTTTCAATTGTCTTTGTTCACCTCTTCCCGCAGCGAGCTTAGAGGCCACCCTTAGCTGATGCAGTCGGCTGCCTTTCGTCCAGTTCGTTCGACGGAGACGTGAATGGACTACCTGAAGGACCCGGCCTTTGGCTGCGGGTCCGCGGCGAGTCACTTGCATCTCACTATCCGCGCTACGACTCCCATGTTGATGGATCTCTGTTGGAGCTTACGGCGACAAAATTACTGGCTCGGTTTAGATTGCGCTTTGACGATGTCCGTCTTATGCTGACAGCCTCTCAATGCGCTATAGTCGGCTCTTCCGTACTGCACGTAGCTCACCCCGATCTCAGCGTCGTACCGGGAAATCTAGATGTGGTCACTGCATGTGGCCAAGGACCCGCGATAGCAGATTTCTTCATCTTGGCGGCATCGTACGCAGTCATAGCAGGACCGGAACAGTACGAGAACGTGCGAGGTGCAGGTCCGAGGTGGACCCTCGCGCTGGGCAGCTCGCTTCGAATCAACATAATCGAGTCTCTCACAAATAATCCGCTTGATGTCGTTGTCGCGTTTAATTTTTCGTGCGTTATCAGCGCATGGCAGGCAGATGGAATCTGGTTGGCCTATCCTGAGATGACCAGGAACGGAATAGTCGTTGCAACGCCCGCCTCCTTTCCTATGCGCGAAGGGTTGTCTGGTCGTGTGGACGTCTGGTCGGTTTTCCGCAAATATGCAGATCTCGGATTTGAGGTCGGTCTGGGCGAGTTTCCTCGCTCTCACGTATGCGGACAAGACAAAAACTGTCCAGCCACCGTTCGCTCGTCAGACGACGACGGTTGTCGCTTTTACGCGTTCCCCGAGTGGAAGTTTACTCGCGACGAAGGACCACCGAGGTCTACTTGCTGGTCAATGGGCGGCAGGGGCTGCACGGTAGGGATATTGTCGGGAGCATCTGACGTTCCAGTACTTCCCGTTTTCTCTCAAGAAAGTGAGTTGAAGGCCTTTTACGCGCAGTCGGTGAAGTGAACTGGAACCAGATGATCAGTGGATGAAGGCCGCGCATGCATACCTGGCTTCTGAGGTCGGACCGATGCCTTTCAATGATCTGCCTGACTACATGTAAGGAGGATTGGCCGTCGTTTTTCTTTAGCTGCAGCTGACAACTTTTGCCATCTTCGTCTAGGTACTGTAATCGGGCGGCGGGCTCCGCCAGTTGACGTCCAGATCACCGCAAGGAACCTTTCTCTAGTGTCGATAGTGCTATGTGACACAGTATCAGGCTTTGTACGCAAACGAGATCAACATGCACGTCCTTTTCGATGCGTAAATTCACCTGGAAATGCGAGCAGTTTTACGTGCCAGAAGTCGTAGAAGCAAGAACGTCACGTATTCGCTGCCTGGTGTCTGAGTTCGATAAAGAACACGACAGTCCAACATCTATCAAGTGCATGGCGGAAAGCGCCTCTTTTTTTCTGTCTTATCCAATTCTGTCCCGCCCTTTCCTTGAACAGCTATGGAGGCGGATCCGCCACTGCAGAGTGGTTCATGCAACGGCATTGAATATAATTCATTCTCAAATTTGAACGGAAGGGCAAGGCGACGCATGGATGTCGGAAAAATCGTGCATTCTTGGACAGCGACTGTTGGTACAGTGGACTCGTGTCTACGTGCCGTGGCACTAAATTCGGAGGAACTCAAACGGACTTGTTGCAGAGCATCTTGTATCGCTTACCGTGGTATTCGAAGCCTAACGCTGCCAGAAAGTTCGCTTCCTTCCACTGCAGATCCAGCAAAATCATCAGAGTAGTGTCCCCTTGCGGTATATTGCCCAGGCTGTCACCTTCCGTGGCCCAGACTTTTAGCACGGAAACGGCAAAAGGGATTCGACGAGTGACATGCACATGTGAGTATGCGTCGATCACGTCCTTTGTCGTCAGAGGATAAGGGAAGTGGGTCACCATTACGCAGGTTCCTTTGGAGAATGGCACGAAAAAACTGCAGTCAGCACGGGGGTACGTTCGCTGATGACACAAGCGCTCTAGCTCCAGGCACGCGGATGTCTCGTCGCCTGTGTCGTGCTGTTTTAGGTCTCCTTGGATGACGATGCCCGCCAACCTGCATCTCTGGTTCGTAACATATTGGCTCCCGAGCTTCCTGGACAACGCGTGCTAGACCGGTGCTCGAGGTTCTGAGGCGGACAGCATGAGTCGTTGTAGGTGCGCGCATTTTTCGAGGATATCTAGGAGCGACGCGCTCGTGACAGGGTTGGCGTGCAACACTAAGGATCTCAAGTGGACCGCCGAACCGGCAAGAGTGGATATCAGTTGCATGTCTGCGGGCACAGACCTGTCCAGTATTTCCAACGCTGCCAGACGCGGCGCGAATATGGAAGGAAGAAACTCTAACGTCCACAATGTCAAGCGGTGGAGGGAAGGTAGCGGTATTGTTCTAGAGAAGGCAAGGACGTGTTTTGTGTCCCAGAAGAGTTGACGGAGATTTGTGCAAGAAGAAAAGAAGGGTGACCAGTCGAAGTCCTGCCGGCCGTTGTGCGTGGCAATGTGGAGATACTGAAGGGAAGTAGAGGGTGTAAAGGCGATACGCGCCGCGATGGTGCAACAAGCTAGTTGCAGACTGTCGGAAGCCAGGACAACAGTTTCGTGTTTTTTCGAGCAGGGGAGGTTGGCTTTCTTTGTTATGACGAGGATCTTCAAGTTTACTGCGCTCGACAGATTAAGTCCCTCCACCAAGGCGTGGACGCATAGACCGTCAAGTCCGCAATGTGCAGGTCCCGTGAGGAAAAACGTCCTCCATCGCGGAGAAACTGCAAGTAAAGCAGTCCAGATGTAGTGGGATGCGGCTTCCTTGAGCTGCCCAACGGGTACGTCGAAAAATATGTGCAAAGGTCGTGTACCAGATTTAGAGATGTGTGTGTCAACGGAACTTTTACATGTGTCCAGGGGAAAGGCTCGCTTGTCGTTGGCGGTCTCCAGAAAGATGAAGGACCAGAGCGCAGGCACCTGGTCCACGACTTTGCTGAATGTTGAACAAGTATGTTTCAGGCGGTGTCGCAGAAGGTCGTTTTCGTATACATTTTCCTTCGTTGACACGGAGCCGAGGGCCATGGTAAATATCTGGCGCATGGTTTTTCCTGGGACTTCCATGGCGTCAATGGCACTTGCGTGCATTACCGTCCTGCCGACTCACTGCTCAGGAAGTTGGCCATTTCTGTCTGTCAACTGGCTAACGCAAGGGGCAAAAAAAAACGAAACAGCCGTGCAGGTCTCTGCAGTGTATTGGAAGTTACATGAAGTTGCAGCAGAAGGCGGCCAGCGAGGACGAATGCAGGAAAAAGCAAGGCGTCGCCGCATTTCAGAGGGTGTTTGGGAGGGTCGCCGAATCAGAACTTGATGTCAGAAGCGAAACAGAAATAGAAGGAGCACTGCCACTTCAGGGAAGGAAGGCCAGGTTTGGTCATGGCCCTTTTGGCTTTGCTGTTACAGTGCGCTCGCGTCTCCCTGTTTGCCCCGTATACTCTGTTTGGGGCTTGGTATCTCCAATAACTGCTGGGAAAATCTGATCTATGTCTTTCCTTTTCGTCGCGTCTCTAGTCGTCGCTATATATATGGCGTGCTTTTGGTTCTCCGGCATCTCAATCTATGTCTGCGACGGACACCCTGAGGCTGTTGCATAACACGCCCGTCTCTCGTTCTTCTCTTCAATACTTGGTCGGTGAGGCGTACTTTCAAAAGCTTCGCGCGTTTCGGCCGTTCGCCAGCGGTATTTTTCTTTCTTTTGTGTGTCGTATGGTATCTCCTGACAACTCTCATTCGCAGCCGTTCATATAAAGTCCTTACCTGTGGAGGTGTTGACTGTGATCCTCTTGCTAGCACCCGATCGGTTTGACGAATGCCCGGAAGCGTGGTGGAAGTCTGTTCTACTGTTGGGATGCGTTTGTTCCCGCTGGTGGCATATCGTCACGAGTGCCCCATCCTTCGCGTCCAGCATAGCTGTCGCGCATCGCACATCTCCTTCTTCTCTTAGTTCTCGGCTTTCCCAGTCCAAGTCGGCGCCACTTTCTCTCGCGTTTCGGTTTCACACTTTCGACTCGAGTGTCTCGCATGAGGACACGTTCCCGGACTCTCTCCGCATGATTGACGACTTGTTGGGTCCGGTGATGTGTCGCTGTGTGTGGATCAGCATCGCTGCGGACTACTTTGAAAACGGATACGATGTGCTGCGGTGTCTCTCGTCCATGAGAGGTCCTCGGGTCGTCCGCGCATCGGTGGAGATACCCAGAGGTTACCGACGCGTCGACGAGTGGGTGAGCGAGGAGTACCTGGTCCCTTCTGTGCTGTTCGGGGGGCATACCCCTCTCTTAGATAGCATGAGGGTCTCTCTCAGTATTCTCCCGTGGGACGAGAGCGTTTACTCCAACCTCACTTCCCTGCATCTCGTTGGAATAGACGATCCTGCTCCCACCGTCGGCGATCTCTTCAGCCTCTTCTCCGCGGCATGCAGCGTAGAGCAGCTGGTCATCAAGGACGTCCCCTGCATGGACTATGATCTTGCTGTCGATCCCTTTCCTGTCACCGACACTGTTCTTCCTCGCTTGACTCATTTGTCGTTGGAGGTCAAGGACTACGTCGATTCCTGCGTTTTCGACACTCTCGTCCTCCCGTCTCTGCAGCGCCTGCACGTTCGAACTGATTTCGAAGAAGGCACCAAAGGCGTCGCTGGGCATTTGGCGAGGGCGGGACGGCGCCTTCGCTTCCTTACCTTCGAGACTGCTGTGCATTCGGCCGAGACGCTGAAAGATCTCATGAAAGCTTTTCCTTCTGTGACTAGCGTGGATTGCCGCGGGTCTGATTCAGACTTTGCTCTTCTATTGCACGCTGTTGCCGTACATTGGCGCGGCCTGTGGCCAGACCTGCAGGAGCTGTGGATGGACAACACCTTTCCTGACGAGATGATTATCTTCCTGTTGAGAGGCTTGACCGGGCTTTCCAGTCCTCGTGCTCGTGTCGTGTCTCCCATATACTCAGATACGAGCGGATATGTCACTGTTCCCGGCTTGTGTTCTCTCCGCGTCTCCTCCAAGACCAAGCAGCAGGAAGTCGTTCGATCAGACGTCTCTACTGACATGCCAATATTCTCTCTCTAGGTTGTTCTCGTATGTCTGTGCCCTTGGCGTGGCGACTCAAATGGGCACTCCCCAGATGTTGATTCATGGTAGCGGTTGTCAGCTATACGAGGACAAGACGTTCAGCAGACGAAGAGAACAACAGGAAGAAGAGTAGCCTGAGGGAAATGAGATACGGGTGACGAGAGGAACAGTAACGTGATGGAGGAGAGACGAGGACGTTCAGCTCAGAAGGTTTACACTGCAGTTCAGGGATATTCGAGTGTGGAGGGTCGGAGCTGAGTGTGGCAGTACGAGACCGTTGTTGTTCGATGCGCATCAAAATACTCCATTCTCGTTTCCCATTTGCAATGCTCGCGTCGAATTTCTGCTTGTGGGCGACTCCCTGACGTATTCGCGCAGTGCGAGACCATTATCACGGTCATGAACAATATGGAGACATTTAAGTGATAATGAAGATAAGCTTTCGTCAGCACTCGATCTATTAGATTGAGATATAATTTCTTTGCTCCGAGTTGCGGAGGTCGTTAGCGTCGCCTCAGGAGACGCAGCAACGGAGTCGCAACAGGACAGCAAACATTAGGAGCCCAGAAGCAGAGTCTAGTAACGTTCGTGCAAGTGTTTTGCAGAATATACAGGTAAAGGCTGAGAAGGTATCGACAGCTATATACGTCGACTTCCCGGCTGGAGTCTACGCGCATGCGAAGGAAGATCGAGGAGCAAAAAAAATATCGGGCCAGATTTACGGCTAAGATGTTCTCGTGTCATTGCAACAATCAGCGCACTACTTTTCGTCGTCCCAGGTCCCTCCGTGAACTACGCGTTGGTATTTGTCGACAATGTCCCCGTCCTGCATGCAAATGCGCTGCAAGTCGACGTGTCCTTCCATCACGTTGCTCGCGCGTGAAACGACCCCCACCGATGACGATCGGGAAGCCAGAGCGCGGCAAAGTCCCACCACCAGTTCTTTGTCCAACTGATTGCCAAACTCCATGCGTCGCACGGATCGAAAGAGGTCGGGCGAGCTCAGCACCAGAGCACCGATGACGGTCTCTACGTGGTCGTCCGAGCCGGTGATATGCAGCCAACGGAGCTCAGGCATTGCCCTGAAGAAGCTGCGCATACAGCGCAAGCAGCCAGAGGTTATAGCGAGTTCGACCTTCACCGTCTTCGAACCATGGTTGAGGGATTTTGAAACAGTCTCGAAGACTTCGTGGTCCTCGACTTGAAGGACAAGGTGGAGCAGCTCCGGTAGATCGATTATCCTGAGGAAGTTTGCCTCTGCGGGAGACGAAGAGCGAAAACTGAACGAGGTCAACGCAGGGAGCACAAGACGTGGGACGTCGTCGTCATACACGGACACGTCGTGTACCAGAAGATGTTTCAGAGCAGGTGCGGCAGACAGTGCGTCCCGGATTTGGGTGCCAGTGAGGTCAAAGTCCGGGGACACGTCGCTTAACTGCAACGATGTCAGAGAGGGTGGTAGAATGCCTAGCGCACAACGTTGTGCGACGACATGTTGCACGCGAGTAGACGCGGAGATGAAGATTTGCGGGAAATGAATGGTGAGGTCGTCCTCTGCAACGAGATGCCATACAGGTACTATTTCTGCGTCGAGTTTCTTGAGCATGCCAAAGAGAAGGTTGGTGCCCATAGGAGTGTGCGCGTGGTAGTAGATTTTTTGGCACCGATGCATGCAGGGTGCGAGGATGTTCCAAAAATCCCGCATTGCGACGTAATCTTCCATCGCGTCCTCTCCGTCGCAACCAAGTGCGAAGAACATGGTGAGATCTGTGGTGCCTGAGGCATCGAGCCAGTCTCGAATACAGTCCGGCCGCTTCTTGCTGTGGACCAAGATTTTGGAAAAAAAGGTCGGGTCTGTGAGGACAACTTCCCTCCAAATGCGACACACGGCTCGGAGACGATGTATGTTATCCATCCAAGACGATGGATCAGAGTCGAAGCGGCTGGGAACGAAGCCCGCTATTCGATGCAAAACCTCCTTGGGAAGCGAGGTGACGGACAGTGCTGCTCTGATTCAGCAGACGCAGTTTTCGAAAAAGGAACTGACCGTTTAGGGTAGGATCACGAAGACAAGGTCGCTGCATGTGAGTTTTGTTCGCCGAACTCCCTTAACCGCAACCGCACGGATGGACGTCGCTGCAAGTTACGAAGGGTCACTGTGTGCAGCAGCGCAGCGCAGTGAAGGCGGAAAGTAGCATATTTGCAGCGGGCGTTTTCAGGGACGTAGTCTAGCCAAGAAGCTGTTCTGAGAAGATTCCACGCCCCAAAGGAGAGAAATCACGTCAGAAACGGTACGCTCACTGCCACATGCTTTACAGAGCCGAAGTCGAAACCTTATCGAGAAAGAGACAAGATTTTCTCTTGAAAGTACAAGGCGCCTGCGACTGCATGGGGTTCGAGGCGGAGAAGCGAAGCCTATGACAGGTAGCCCGTTCATATTCTTGCGGCGATTGAGGGACGTGGTTAGATCAAAACAATCTGATTCGAGTCGCAGAGCTGCAAGGCAAAGGAGTATATAGAACCTAAAACCAGAAGAGGAAAAGCGCCGCGTCGAGTCGAAGGCTAACCTCGTTTGGTATCGGTATGTCCGACTGCACGCCGCACCGAACTTTGTCTGACCCAGGTCGAGATCCTCTAGTTCTTCTTTGTTGTTTGCGCGTCCCTCTGCGAAGTTTCCGTGTAGGGCATCCTTCCAGCCTCTCCTTGCAGTTCGACCCAGGGTTGTGATGTGCAGCCTTTCAGCGAAGTGCACAAGCTCTCCCTCGAGGTTCGCGACGACAATGGGTGCTCAACGCTTTCAATTGCGAAGACCGTGAAGCAAAAAGAAAAGAAAAGCGTGGACTGACTAACGGTGAGTCGATGCCAGACAGTCACGGGGCTGGAACGCAGTGCAGATGGTGAAAAGCTGTGGACGTGGTCGCAGGACCGCCGTCTCCGACAACAGGAGCGTGCAAGGGTAGAATTCCCGAGACACGCAGGTCCGTGTACACGGAGGAAGAAAAGGAGTCGGGCGAGTTCAGGGAGGATCATATGGACGACGTTTTCCATGTCATCGAAGTCGACGATGTCTAGTTCGAGATGTCCAAGGGCGTCAAAGAACGCAGCCTCGGCTAGCTGCTCCTGCATTTCAGCAGGTACCTCAGGAGGGAGGCGAGTGGCAACTTGACGATGATGGAGTGACAGATGCCTCGGGTGTCTCGAGGACGAGCATGGCGTGTCGTCCACAGGATGCATCTTGATTTAATGTGCAGTGTAGCGCTTATACATTCGCTGCAAGAGCGTGTAAGACGAGAAGCAGATGTATCTACGCTGATATCTAGGGCGCGCAGGGACTTTGCAGAATAAATCGCAAGCGTTGGCGCTGATCTTCTGCAATTCTCGGAGAGTATCGCAGATGCACTGCTCAGGTCTTGAACGCGTGGAAAGGTATGTGAGGCGGTGAGGTTCCAGACGCAGCAAGGTCCGTATTGGAGACTGGAGGCGTTGCAGGCGTGGTCTTGGTCGGGTGCGTAAAGTACCTGTTCATTGTGAAGAGGGTATGCACAGGGCTGAGTTGTTGAGGACGGAATACGACTGTCCTCGTCCAGTAGTGCACAGCGCTTCTAAGTTCTAGTGTTGTGGCGCCAAGTCCCCAGACCTCTTGCACGCGGCGCGTGATTCCTTGAAGACCGTCCAGTAAAAGAGCGAAGCAGGACATCAAGGAGAAAGATAAGCAGGAGTGCGGAAGGCAGTTTATCGTCGTGTCCACCAACCGCGTTCATGGTGAGAGAATTGACGCGTGACTCAGACTCGGGGTAGTTGATTTATGCCGTAACGGTGATGGTTCGGCCTTAGCCGACGGTGCGTAATCAAGTATTACAAATCTGCCTTGTCTGAGGTGATCTTTCGCTCTGAGGTCCCTGAGCGCGACCGTTTTCCTCGAGGCGACAGTGAATCGTTTCTAGCGGGTTTGCAGAACTGTTCCCCACGTCTATTGACCAACCATTGCCCTCAGTGAACGAATTCGAGGTTAGTAAGTTGGAGTCGACCAAGTGCCGGCCCTGTCCACCCTGAACCAAGTTATGGTCGATGTCCAGGGAAACGAAGGTAAGAAGTGACGCGCTTCGGTCAAAGGAGCAACAGAAGGGCAAGTCCCAAGACAGCGCCCGCAAAGAGGTCGTCCATGCAAGGTAACCAGGGTACTATGAAGCGTACGACATACTAGCTCGATACAGGGCAGCACCGTGTATGGACTGTGAATCCGCGCAAGGACATAAAAGGCGGCTCTCAGGTCAAAGTTAAAAGGGAATTTCATGTCACTTCGTTTTCCGCACAAGTCGTGTCCATTCTCGCTAATCTTTAGACACATTTGGCTTTTCTGTACTACCATAATCGGCTTCCTCGTGGTCTCCCGATCCTTTTGTCCTATCCGAGCACTTTGTCGGGCTTGTTTCTTCGAGGTGTTTTGAGCTAGGAGCCGTTTTTCTGATGTCAACTCGGGACGCGGGCATATAAAGGATGTGAAGCTTTCAAAGTCCCTTCAGTGCGATCCATGCACATCAGTCGATTACTGTGCGCGCCTCTGCCGGAGAGGCCGCAACGCGGGGCACTTCAGACGATCTCCAGCTTCAAGCGATCCCGACGCGTCGGTGGACAAAGTCAGCTTCCTTCCTTGTCTGTCAATTTCGATCTGAGGCGACAACATTCTTTGCAGCTGGCAGTCAGTAAAATCACGACGGTTCCTGCGACTCGAGTGACTCTCCGTTCAGAGTGGTGGAGATCAAGGCGAGTTTTCTATTTTCTTGGTCGATTGTTCCCTGTCTCACTCTGCCTCTCGCGTTCGCTCGTCTACAGGAGTCAGACGCGCAGACCAGTACAAGTGCATGCTATTCCGTTCTGATACCCGAAGCATACCACACAGACGTGTGTAGAGTCTTTCCCACCGTCCTCGTGGGAGCTGACAGCCGCGTACAGTCGGACAACGGCTACCGGCGATTCGAAGTCAAGTCAGGAAGAGGGGTCCACGAAACGGTTCGGTGTGGGTTTTGCAAGAAGCGCGGACACTATCGCAAGACGTGCCCCGTTTCTCTGGCGTCAACGCCTGTCTATTACCCTGCAAAGGCGAAGGTGGACTTGCCAACATGTGGCGTACAAATTGAAGGTCTGTCTCCGTCTCGATGCAGGCAGCAGACTGACGGCCACAGCTACACAGAATCTCACGTCAGGATAGTCAGTGTACGACTGCAGGCAGCGAGGCCACTACTATAAGACATGCCCGGAACCCCTAAACGCAAAACGAAATACTCCGCGCGTCCCCTGGCGGGGTCGTGGTCGGTGCAGCATATGCAGAGGAGAAGGCCACAACCGCACGTCCTGCCCCGATCGTCGTTCGAGAAGGGAGTCGCGGGCAGACAAGGCGGATGAAGGTGACTTCAAGAAACCGAACTGAAGTTCGATCTATGGGCGACAGGGCTTGAAAGAGGGGGGCAGCGGATGATCACATTGAAGGAAGTAGGGTGCGGTAGAACTGTACTTCGCATCAGTGAATATACGTGAACGGCGAGTCGGCCAGCAGTCGCTTGACCGGGCTCCTCGCTCTAGCTGTTCGTGCTCCCCTCCGTTCACCGCTCGAGTAGACGGCGGCGGTCAGTGCGCTTCACTGACACAGAGCTCTTCATTTCATGCCGAACGGCGTCCGCACGAATCTGTCCCTTGAGTTGACCGGCGTCGGAGGTTCACCGAGGTGCTGGAGCAATTATCTTTTTCTTGCCATTGCCTTCGCGTCGTTTGTGCCATGCCTGTGTATTCAGATAAATCGTGTTCGTTTGTATGCAAAGCCTGGACGCCTCGGTATTCTGAAAGGGCCCGCCACTAGTTTTTTTGATATGTATGCTCACTCAAGGTCATTTTGAATATATCCAATACTGTTTGGGTCGACGGACATGTAGACAACCAGTCTTTTTCTTTCCTTAGGTGTGTTCGGTTCTCGTTTTGGCGTGAGATGTAGTGGCAGGGTAGTTGTTCGGCGTGCTCCCGTGTCGGTCTTCGAAGCGGCGAGGACTGTAGGTTCAATGGATGGCCGTTGCGTGGTCGATTTAGGCGACTGGAGGCCAATGCCCGAATGGCGAGTCGACTTCTATTCAATGCCGTTCGAATACTGAAGCGCAGAGATCATTTAGACGAGTCCGAGCAGTACATTTGTAATATTTAACGCCAGAAGTTACTGAAACACGCCGGAGACAAACCATGGGCAGATGTTGCACGACCACTCTACGTATTTGTCGTTTATGTCCGTGGCGATTCTCATCGCTTTGCCTTCGACGCAGTCATAGGTCAGCCATTCGCCGGGAATGTAGACTTTCCTCTGCATCGCTGTCTCTAGAAGACAGTCATCGAGAACCCTGTATACCTCGAGACTTGCTTGGGCGTCGAGGGCGGCGTCTGATTGTAAGGTCAATAAAGGCTCAAAGCTTCGAGGGAGCAGGTGAACGCGTACAGCGGAATAGCTTCTGGACGTCTCGGCCGCCCGTGGTGTCGGTCAACCCGAGATGCCAATCGGCTCTTTGGTCGGTCTTATCCATAACGCGGTGCAGGATGTCCCCGACGCATCGCTGCATCGACAAAGGGTTGGCGTGTTTCCGATAGTAGATCGGGAAGGCAAGGCGTGCCATGTGGCCGATATCGCGGAAGCTGCGGGCATTGACGTGCAGTGCCGTCCAGAGCACTTGAGCGTCGGAGTTTAAGCCCGCGCCGCATTTTATGATCGACGGGTCCTCAGGATTCTGCGTAAATCGTCCGGGCAGGCTGTAAAGGGTTAGCTGGGGCTTGATCGCTTGTATGTTCGTACTTTGCATGGCGGTCATGTCGAGGACGTAGACTCGCCGCTCGACCGCTATCTGCACTACGCAGAGCTTGGCCTCGCGGGTTGGTTGCCGCTTCCGGTCTGCCACGAGGGTTAGGTTATAGATTTGCAGTTACAGACGCGTCGTTTACCTTGTATTCTGTGTCCAGGCCGACAACAGAGTGAGATTGGATGGAATCGAGGTGCTTGTTGGCCTCCTCAACGTCCGTGAGGAGGAACGCCTTGAAGGTGAGCTCCAGTGGAGCGAGCTAGAGGACGTCAGTGGTTGTTTGCAAGGACGTTGATGCTCACGTCTGTCGACCCCAAATTTATTCGAATGGCTGCGGAATCGGGGGGCGAAGCGGGGTTCTTGTGAGTCCATGTTCAGTTCGCGAGCGAGGATGTGATTTAGAGCAGAGTCCACGGAGTCGACGAAATGCACTCCAAAGATTTTATAAGCCAGGAACTGAATAGACGCGCGAGAAGCGGCGAGGTTTTTTTCTCGCCTTCTTTGTCGTAGGTTCAAGGAAACTAAAATAGGGACTGAATGAGTTCAAATTCCGTAGAAGGTGCTTCATATTGAGTTGCCTCGGCGAAGTTGGACTGCATTCATAGGGGTAATTGAGACGCGCGGCGAGTGTTTTTTTTTCGGCGTTACACACACATTCGTTGGTTGCGAGGAACATGTTTGGACGAGATCCGAGGTGCGACGCTTGAACCCTGGACGGGAATGGCTCCGTGTAGGGTCTGAAACTGGAAAGCAAGGGAAGTCAAGTAGCGAAGCGCGTCTCCAAGACAAAGCGGACGTGCGTGGAGTCTCCAAAAGCGGTCGAGACATTCCAAGGCGAGCAGAAAAAGTGTATTGCCTTAATGGAGTGTGAGTGACGCCCGATTAGGCTACGCGATTTGCCGAGGTCGTCCTTGCCTTTTCCGGTGAGATCTGACGAGCTGCAAAGCCCCGATCGTCAATCTGGAGCTTCGGGTCCGAACCTTAATGGTTTCCCTTATTGCGAGAAGGACAAGGTTTCTGTACCGGGCCGGCGATGTCTCCTTGATCCTCCGACGTTATTCTGAAATGAAGTTCTTCCTCCTTCAGTCACGTCCTTTCGATCTCCGTACGGAAACATTCAGGGAGGTTGGGTCGTGGGCCATCAACCACCATTGCACACGATCTTGACGTGCTCAAAGACCGGGCAACTGTTTTCAGGCGAGTTCGAGGTATAGCCGTCATCATAAAACAGCTGTTGCGAAGACTGTAGTCTTGGGAAAAGTAAGGTCTTGTATGGGAAGATCGTCAAGAAATCTGAAGTCCAAGAAACAAGAAGGGAGGACGAAAAGGACCAGACCATATAGAGACAGGAGGTCTATCAGAGTTACACTAACATCCTTGAGAGTCGACAGCGAAGACAGAAGAGGATGTACCCAGAGGTCTTCAATAGTTGCGAGGCAACGATCTACAGTGTAACACAATGGTGGGAATTCAGAGGAGGGGTCACGTGTCCCACCATGTTTCCTCTTACATCGATGTCTTCTCAATTCGGCCGTAACCTCAGTCGACGCGCCTTTCGTCTTCTCTCGCGGCCTGAAAACAACATACAGATAAGGCTGGTGAGCTAACTGAACGTTCCGTTTGCGGCCATGCCCATTTCTTTACTCCAGTCTGATCCAGTCACCGAAGATGCCTCGAAGGCGGGCGCATAAAAGGCCAGGGAAGTGACCGGCCGGGTGATGGCGCAGGGATCCAGACTCTTGCGATTCGGTTAGTTTCAACCTGCAGTATCGTTGTCTAGCCTAACATTGCACAGTCATGACCGACGAAGAAGATATACCTTGGACTCGACAACTGCTGTTGCTGCAGTCGAACGCCAGCTCGAAAAGAAAGAAGGTCGCTCTGTGTTCCATGAGTGCGCAGAGACTCTGCTTCACAGCTCTGGTGTCTCGCCAGCATTTTCGCGAAGTCAGCGAATTCCTGGACGTTAAGGAGAAACACCGTACAAGTCCGGCCGACGAAGAGGACAATGACAGTTCTGTTAGCGGCTCCTCCGATTCCGAAGCAGGCTCTCGAGCCGAGTCGCTGGTCTCCTTTCTGCTCGAAGCCAGTGAGTTTTCGTCGTATAGCATGTAGCAATCGCTCACTCGTCTTCCAAGAAGCTGATTCCCTGCGTGTCCTTCGTATACAGGAGACATCGACGACGACCTTCCCGAAGGTCCCGGCCTTCGAGCGCGTATCCGTGTTCGCCGAGCCGTGTCGCCCGACTACCGCAATCGGGACACGCACGTCGATCCGGAAGTGTTGGAGCGGTCCGCTACCAGGTTGCTTGCAAGGTTCAAGCTCAGGTTCAGCGACGTCCGTCTCCTTCTCACTGCTGCGCGGTGCGCTATCGTCGGGCCGTCGATTATCTCTCTCGCCCGACCTGACCTTGCAATGTCCCCTTCCGAACTGGACATAGTGACCGGCAGAGGGAAAGCTCCAGCCGTCGCCGATTTCTTCATTCTAGCCGCGTGCTACAGAGTAGTGAAGGTCCCCGACGATTCGGATTACGACGAAGTCGAAGGCATTGGATTTGGTCCTGTGTGGAGTCTTGCGCTGGGCGATAATCTCAAGATCAACATAATAGAGTCGATCACGGACGAACCTCTGGACGCTGTCGTGCGATTCCACTTCACCTGTGTTGTTGCTGCTTGGCACGCAGACGGATATGGCTTGCTTATCCGGAACTCCTCAAGGAGGCGTTAGTCATCACGACGCCTGCAGCGTATCCCATCGAGAGCGGATTCGCGCGTCGGTTCTCTGTGTGGTCTGCATTTCGGAAGTACGTGGAAGCCGGATTCCGCGTTCACCTCAATGAGTATCCTCGCCCCTCACATTTGCGGTGAAGACGTGAATTGTCCTGCAACGCTGCGGTCCTCCGACGATGCAGGCTGCCGGTTCTTTGCTTTCCCGGAATGGCGATACACCGGTGAATCAGGCCTACCAGACCCGACGTGCTGGACAATGGGCGTTCTGGGTGTAGCGAAGGCATTTTGAGGAGGGACGGTGCCCCTGTGAATCTCGTCGTGTGTGCCAGACCGTGAGTACCCGAACGGTCAGAGGACAAGAACTGAACGACTGTTTCAGGAACTGCGTGGTTGGAGGCAGCTGAGGCGTACCTTTCGTCAGACGTAGGGCCTATGCCGTTCGGTGGCGGCTCCAGATTACATGTAACGAGTTCTGATAGTGAAATACAACATGACGCGCTCATCTTGTTGCAGCATAAAGCGTTTGACTTCGGATTGCTTTGCATCGCAGAGGGACGCCGACAAGCCAGTTGAGGATCCTCAAGACGCAGACACTGACTTCCACGGGAAGCCCGACTGCTTCAATGAGCTGCCCGGCGAGACGGTCACTGAAATACTGCTGCACTTGTTTGCATGCTTTCACATCAAGACTGTGCTCTTCAAAGCAGACAGATCCAAGCACTGCGAAATATGTGTCCGTGGGAGGCGATCTATACATGCAGATACCGGTTCTAGAACAACGCCCAAGTCTGTTTCGACGCGTGTGTCATAGACAACGAGTTTTTGTTTGGAAACGAGTTGCCGGTCGATGCCTGCTTGTTTGTGGGACCGGGTTGAACCGCGACCTGTGTGATGCGTGTCTGGGCGTGTATCAACGAAGCTGGGCGTACGACCTCACCTCCATAGATTTCAGTCATCTCAGTGTTGGGAAACAAGGAGAAAAGTGCGTGAACTCCTACTAAGACGCATTGCGACTCTCTGACTTAAAGACCCTCCCGATATAAATAGGCCTTCAAAGCAGCAAACGGTTTTGCGCAATTACCATCGGTTAACTAGCTAGTTTGTATGTATCGCCCATCAACTTACAATTAATGAGATCCTCCTTCGCTAACTTGCGGGTGCGGGCTTTGAGCATGTCGTCGTTCTCGTCCTGGACCGTTTGACTTGGGGCTGAACTTGAAGCTGTTTCTAAAGGCCGTACTTGAAAGCTACACGCCCTGGACTCGCTGGGCGTCGAGTTCATTGGTTGCGACGTCGAGCTGACTGCGCGTCTTTTCCGAACACGTCACATACTTGGATTTCTGGAATATGCGGAGGCACTGAGGCTCTTGTAGCGAAGCACACCGGATAGGATTTTTGGTCACTTAGGCTCTTCTCAGACGCGGTCGAAAAACGACAAGACCAGTGAAGGTGCGCGAGGACAATCCGTAGACCTCATCGATGAATGAGAACGGAGATTACCATGACAAGCGTATCATTCTATTCCAGGCGCAAAGGCGCGATACAGACTACGAGTATCGAGGAGAGGGTGAAACGCGTCGCCGTGCTGTCGCAGTCGTCGACGGATGTCGTCTTTATGCGCCACGGACAGAGTACTGCATGGTGTAGCCGCTACAAGGACGGCGGAGCGGTGGATTGCAAATACAATCGAATAACTCCGCGCCAATTCTCGTCTGCAACAGAGAGATGAGTATATAGCAAGTTCCTGTGAAGAAGCATTACCGTGAACGTCCTGAACTCAAGCGGCGAGTGCGGACTCCGTTGGCTAGATGGCCTTGCGCACACCCGCCGCCTCCCATAGACCAGCATACTGGTGCCGATGCGACGGACTCAGAGGAGTATCTCCATACTGGAAAACGGCTTATGGCACAGCCTGCGTCGCAGCTCGTGCGCAGAGTCGCAGGGCAGCTCACGTCAACACCGCAGATGTGGGGACATGTGTAACCTCGGAGGGAAAGGACGTGCCCTGCCTGCATGCACTGGCGCATGACTCGCCACATTTTTCGATGCGCAGAGGGCGGGGAGAGGAGCGGAAAGTTGAGCGACGTAGCGTATGCGACCCCGCTAGCTGTGAGGTTCGCGTAGCCGATCCATAGTTCGTTGGCAGTCCAGGCATTGTACAGGCTTGTTATGGGAGAGCGGGCTATCACATCGAGCGGATTCGAAGTGTCACATTCAAGTACGATTATCTTGCGGCGAGACTGACGTTAGGATCCACACAGCGCAGACGTTGAGGACAGCGACGTTGTCCTCCGAGTCGTCCGACGCAATGGTATAACTGAGAGGCTAAGGCCAAGAACCGCGCCACTACCGCCCACACGCCTTCGGTACGACGAGTTCGAGACGAGTCACTTCGAGGCAGTCTTCAGTCGTTCTCAGGAGCGCGTCTACTGCCAGTCCATAGAATGCGGCGCCGGTGGCGGTCTGCATCATCTTGACGTCCTCGTAGAGGAGGGAAAAACTGGCTAGCAGTTTGGCGGCGGCAGACTGTAGAGTTTCGGCGGCGAGTGCTGCAGCGTAGTTCGAGGTTTGTGCGAAACGACATCGGTCGGCGTAAGGGAGATGGTCAACAACACGCAGACCCAGTTCAGGGGGCAAATCGGAAAAGCCTTGAAGAACATTGTAAGAAGGCAAGATCAGAGGTGCGTGCACTTGCCTGTGGCATTGGCAATATTCGAGATGCCATTCGAGTCGCCGCCTTTTTCTACGCTGCTTTCCTCTCCGGGCAGTCCACTCGTTGCAACTGCCACGGAGTCGAGGTCCGTGTCTTGTTTCCCATGTCGTCGAGTAGACTGGAGAAAGGAGCTGACCACCTTGAACAGTTCAGCGGATTGGTGGACGTGAAAAACAATCGCTGCATTGTCATGGAGGAAAGCAAGATGCGCTTCTGATGGTCGGCCGCGTTAGACAGAAGAAATTGGGCTTGGGCCTTCAATTGAGACATCCCGCCACTGACTGACACTAAAAGTGAGGTGAGACGATCTGGAGACAAAGTTTTAGTAGGTTAAGGATACCACTGTCAAGCATGGCGTAAGAACAGGAGACGGTAAGCAAGCGATCAGCCTGAACCGGTTGGCTTTATAAGGAGCCCGCGTTGGATTATGTTCGAGGTGAAGCGACATGATAGGTTGACGACAACTTCGACGGTATGCAGAGTTTGGGAGCGGGTGCGTGCCAGTGGCCGTGAGACGTAAGTTCGTCGCAATTAGGCAAGTGCCATGTTTAGTGATTTCCATTTTGGGAGTGAAGCGTGGGACAAAAATTTGTAAGCACGTGCCATGTCTAGTAATTCCCCCCTTTGGTCTCTTCATTCATCTCCGCTTACGCGCTTTTTCTTCTCTTTACAGGTATCTGCGAAACACGTCCTTTCCTGTGCACGCGAAGTGAGATGCCTGTTACCGGAGAAGAGCGACGGCGGCGAAGGATTGGCGGGTCTCGGTGCTCTGGTCTAAAAGGGAAACCTCTCACTTAGGGATCGTAGAGGACTCAGAAGGGTTCTGCGCATGGCGAGTTCTACAACATACGCACAGGGTCCCAAGCGGACATACTTTCTTGGCAAAGCGATGGTAGGAACCAGAATAAGGCTCGACGCACAGCAGCTTCAGTTAAATAGCAGGCCTCGCGAGCTTGCCCCTGCCTGCTATGGAGTTTTATCTCGGACCTTGTGCTCGCGTTTCTGCGCACACCATGGAAAGAATTCTTATCAACATGGAATCCGATTTCCTGGGCCTGGCTGTCTACGAAACAGACTTCCACCCTCCGCTTGCGAATGGCAACTACTATACAAAATACGTTGGTGATCGAGTCATTACTCGAGGCCCGGAGTGTCGGTATCGTCCAGTGATTTTCGGTGAAATTTGCAGTCTTCCTGTAGGTTGGTTCATTGTCGTAGACCCGAACTGAACAACTTTCAGGTTCGAGTGGGGCACCTCACCTCCATGAGATTGCGTGTGTGCCTGACTGGTCGTCGCATGGATGGGACAGGGGATGCGCTAGCTGCATTGTATTTGATGCAGATTTCGACTCTTGACTGCATGTACAACACAGATCAGACGAGGGATCGGGAAAAGCGCGTGGTAAGTTAGTTCTCTTCACGAGACCGTAATAAGTATATGCTAAAGGTGCGAATGTAGTCCCCAAAAATCCGGCCCTGTTCCACCGGAGACGAAATCACTGTAGACGTGTGGACGTGTGGTCTCAATTCACACAGTGCTACGTGCCGACGCGAACGGGAAGTATAGCCAGCTCAAAGTTACTGGCGACGGCAGTAACTTTCCTTTCGCATTGGGCGACACTGTCATAGTGGGAACCAGTATTCACAGGTATACAGACGACTTCAACACTGGCAGGCAGTACAGGGTGAGTTAGTTTTGCCGTCGGAAGACCTATCTTACGCGGATACAGGAGTACAGTATCTTTGCGCGGGAAATGAAGAAGATGCGTATAAAGGAAGCGGCGACTGTCCTGAAGCGCTTTCGGCGTGGGGTTTCCGCTTCCCGTCGACGTCAGGTGGAGGAGTCGTTGCAGGTGAAAAAAGCGGCGTGTCGAAGCACAACCGTGTAAGCAAGAAGACGACTTCGTCATGCTGTCGACATCCATGTCTGACGACGTCCCGTCTGATCGATCTTCAGCAGCGCAATCATCGCAGGATGAAGACGAGTACTTCGACGTAGGACTCGTTCAACGATGAAGTCGAGTTTGACATGCTATCGACTGCAAGCTCCGATACTTTGGAGTGAAGGAGTCTAGGACTTTGCGAGTTCGGCGTTAGATGTCGAAGAAAATCAGCTGCTGTGCACGACGTAGAGTAATAGTTTGGCATGTAGCGCAGACGTGTACTTCGCAGAAATGACTTTCGGTTTTTGCCCCGCCAGGCTCGTTGGTGCGATTATCAGGACAGAAGCGAATCGACTGGAAGAAGGATTGAGCGCAACCGAGAATTTTAAGTAGTTATAGGTGGACGCTCAGAAGAGGTGAACGTAAAAACAATCCTGATCAAAAATGCACAACGAAGGCTACTTCCAGAATCGAGCCTGCGAGTTCAGGCAACCGATGAACACGACATAGCTGTTACCTCTCTACCAAAGAGCCGTGTTTGAGGGCACTTTGTGTCCATGCATTCCCCTCACAATGTTATCGAAGACAACATGGCGTTTCATACTGCATTGTTGGAGAGCACGTCCCGCAAAAGTTCGGAATTGGAGATGAAATTTTGTCTTCGACTTGCGGAAAGCGTGTGCGTCGTACAAGTAATCTTGAACGACTTGAACAGTGGAGAACAACATCGTATCGACACGTGCCCTCCCGCGGCCGGCAAACACTCAGTCAGACGCATCTACGTTCCTCCGCAAAATCGACCGCTGGTCGACGCCGACCTGGACTCTGGGCCGGAGTACATCGAGTACCTGCTTAAACTTGATCGCCAACGACTTTCAGTCCAGCTCAATGCGGTGGCCGGGCGAGTCGGTGTTGTTGGGCGGAGGCTGTCATCAATTCTGGTCGACTTTGTAAATAACCACCTAAGGTGTTAAAGTCTTTCTGGAGCGTCGAACATGACTGTCGGCAATTCATCTCAGAGGCTCGCCACTTCCTTCAAAGTGGAAGAAAAGGCTTTGGGCCTTGTATTGGTTGAACAATTCGGTAAACACGGTGCGAAACCATTCAAGTACTTATTAGACCTCAAACTGACTCTTTGCCTTTTTGCTAGGACCTTCCCCGTTGCGAACCGCGAGTCTTGTGCTACGGCGCGTACCCTGCAAAGCATTGAGAACAGGTCTTTTGCTTTTTGTGACCGATCTCGTTCTCTTGGTGTTGGAGGTGGGAAGAGATGACCCAGAAGTTCTGGAGCGAAGCGGTCGGGATTTTCGCCTGTCTATCAACGTCCTAGGCGTCGAGTCGGACAGTATGTCATCGCTGGAGGATGTCATTGCGTCGACGGATGAAGCAGGTTCTTCTTCCGAGGAGGCAAATTGTGTTGCGGAGTGAGTGGTTGGCGAGGAACGCCCCGTGGCGATGTCAGTGTCCATGTCAATCACAGTCGCGTCGGGGAACGGAGAGGGAACGCTGTGAGTTTACTTCCATGTCGGAGGAGTGCATGGCAGTGACAGGGTCTGTAGGTGCGCCGGAATCGCCTTCCTGGACTTGCAGCACTCTGATGTGATGCGCAAGCAACTCGTAGGACTGAAGGAAAGTGCTATCAGCGCTCGTCAAGCACAGAGTGCATTCTCACCTTTTCCCCTTCGTATTCAGGTTCCTCACGGAGATGGAACGACGCTTGAATCAAGACCCATTCCCCGACAAAGATCGGGATCGGTTCGGACCAGGAAGGACGCGTAACTGTCTCTCCTTCCCCAATGCTGCGGTATACGTGACATGGAGCGTCGCCTCGGTGGTCTGTGTGTATTTCCAAGTAAGTTCCGCACCGCCCGGTCGAGGAGTGGACTTCTGTTGCAGAAAAAGGCCGTTTTGTGGAGCTGCGGGACGGTGAGTTACGGTCTACGAGTGGTCAAAAGAAGCATGTACTTGGAGACAACGTGCACCGCAAGCTACTGGGCCTGCCGACTGCCTCTATTTGCTTGGCGAACAAGGCCCTTGATACTGCCCCGAGCGTCCGTTCCCGAACCGAGGATAAAGGTGCGGTGGGGATGCTGGAGCGTCTGTACAAGATGAGCGGCGAATACTTTATCTGACATGTTCAACCTCACAGGTTCTTGTTCTATCCGGCCAAATAGGAAGAAGATGCAAGGATCGACCAAGCCGTCTACTGTAAAGACAGTTGGTTCGTCCATGACGTCGCAATAGGTCGAGTTCGGTCGGTGGAAGTCTATACCGTATGCCAAGCGAGCGAGGGCCGTGATCTGAGGGTCCTCTAGCAATCGGCCGATCTGATCAAGTGTGAGTGGTTCTGCAGTCCACGGAGGGAAAGGGCAACTGAGAGCGGGGAGCATGACAGAAGGCAACTGTCAGGACCAGACGTAAACTGCAGCTTTATGCACTGCAACGGACGCGATAGGATGTGCGAGAACTGTTCCCGACACGCTCATCGGTGAGCTGAAGTTAACGGCGAAGAACGGAATACCCACGATGTGAGGTGAAGACTCCCCAAGATAGTAGGATCCACCAGATACGGTTACTTACCACATATGGCAAGCGACAGTGTCACGGCAAGCGATCTACGGGTTCCATTAAGCGTGTTTCCGTTTTAGGCTGTCGTCGCGTTTACGACATGTCCCTCCGTGTGCAGGGTGCAGTTTTTGACATAAGGTGCCTTTTACGGACTTGGAGACGATGCGGTGACCGAGCTTTCGACCCATTTCTGACGAAGCGCGTGGACGACAGGAGGACGGCCATAAAAGACGTCGGAAACAGGGATGGCTCCCAAGTTGTCGTACTCGCAGGCTTGGTCATGAGCACTTTCTCACCGAGCAGTTCCACTGCATTCCGCCAATGAATTGGTATAACATATCGGAGACCAGGGAAGTCGCTTTTTCCGAATTTATGGTACGTGACAGACCAAAGCGTTCAGTCAGTTTGTAACAAGAGTAGGAGGGCGCGAAATCTGTGCACGCCATTCTCATTCCGGACGGGCCTGTCATATCACAGCTGGTGTGGGTTAGAGTCCCTTTTCTGGGAGACGTGCGCCAAGCTCGGACAGCTGCGCAAGTAAACGCAGAGCTGTGGTTCGACACGTCAAGAGGGAGCGGAGAAGCTTGGGTGGATCTGGAGGGGCGGGTATTCGACTTCAATTTCAAGTCGAAGGATGAAGAGCGGGAATGCCAGTACTCGTTCACAGTCCGTTGTTGCGCCTCAGCATGCGACTGGGAATGACGTCCATCCAGTCAATTACCACATAATGAAAACGGTGGACGGTCTCGACCGGGCCTGGAGAGGAAATGTTTTGGTTTTCAAGCGTGGCAAGTCCCGAAACAGGCCTTTCGTGGACATACAACCGGCGGATATATTGGCTCTCGAATGGGTCATTCCCAAGTTAGTCGCAGCTCAATTTGGGAGCTGCCCGCTGACTTACCTGACAGGTTATTCCTCGAAACGATCTCGCCCAATTTCGAAAGAGACGACGTGAACGAGTAGGATTGTTATGGTTAATGTTGTGCGCACGTAACGCAGCGAGACGAATAAAAGGCGCTTTCTTTTAGTGTCGTTCCACACAATGCCTAAGCACCGCCCAGCCCTGAAAACTCGAGTACAGCCGTACCGCAAAACAAAACGCCTCCCTCCTCATGACTTTTGGAGTCAATCCGACATCGTCCTATACATGCTGCGCTTTCTCGCTCTTATCGACATTCTCCGCTTCTCGCACGTCGACAGAGCGTGCAGCATGTATGCTAAGGAATATCTCAAGTCCAGAACCTATAGATACACGTCCCCCTTTTTCACCAAATGCCCAGGCTTCGTTCCTCCGTCTCACGAACAGGGCCATAGCTTTTTGTTCGAGGGCTTTTTTCGAGTGTTGGAGCGAACACACAGCTGGATCGTAGGGTCAGTTGCGTTGGCTGTCGCGTCCACTCTGTCCGATGTGCCACGTCCCGACAACTTGAACGTGATAAGCTACTACGAGAACTTCGATGCTTGGGAAACCTTTATGACCAAGGAGTCTGGGTTTGTGTTGGAGGATCGCAGTTGGAGTGCAGGGCCATATATTTCCACTGGAGGGTGGGAGACTGATATTCCGTCATACTTCCATGCCAGTGCGTGTTGAGCTGAACAGCAATATCAGCGAGTGTCCTGGTCTTGACGTTTTGCAGGGATCGGTGGTGACAATTACCTTTTCCTTGCGACGCAATCTTGGTCCCCTCTTCTTTGCGTCCCCGAACACGGACCAGATGATCGCTATTGGGGCGTCTGAAATCATCACTCCGGTCCTGAAAAATGTGTCGGAACAACAACACATACAAGGCTGGAGAAAGCAGATGCATGCGCTATATTTCGACCCGTTGTATCACCGTTTTTTCCGCACAACGTCTCGATTTCCAGGCGCAATCACCCTCCAGATTTCTACTACAGGTTGGGACAGGCCGTGCGGGATGTCTTGTCCAGGCCGTTGGAGGTCTGTTCACGAACTGAAAGGTTTCGCGCACATCAAGTGGGGTGGAATGGGAAACGTCGGTCAGGACATCGATCCGTCTCTTTCGCTCATGGCGAAGAGCAGCCTTTTATTTCGCTTTGGTGCACGTTGCAGGAATCCGAACTGCTCAAATTCACCGCTTTATACGGAGTAGAAAGGACATGTACGAGAATTAGGCACACAATGTCGGGTCACGTTGAAGTTTGGAGTAGATAGGAGGGGGAGGCTAATAATCATTGAGTCTTCTTCTCATCGCACAGAGGGAGGGAGAGGAGACATAGGCGGTGGCTGTCCTTCACCATTCTTTGCACCGTGGTTCTGGTTTTTCTGCCTTCACTTATCCAGGTGCTTCAAATCAGTGACACAGAAAGTCGTCGGCACACGTTAGTCTCGTGACCAGACTCTTATGACATCCAAAAGGAACCCTGTCATAAGAGTCTGGAACAATCAGCGGCTGTCGAACCGTACCCTTGAGCTATCAAAATTGATCGAATTTTCACACAGTATGTAGCCTCCTCGGAGCCTCTTCCGAACTTCCGGATAACTTTCTCACGGGTTTGCCTGACCTTCGGCGCGTGTTTAAAGCGTGTTTTCGACGCGTTTTTGAGTCCTTGTCTTCTACCAAAGCGCACAAAACCCTTGCCTTTAGCTCTACAAAGTCTCTGTGCAGAAATATGGACTCAAATTCCTCAGATATCCGAGACTGGAAGCATAGAACTCGGCCTCAGCATATTGAATTGAATTCCGATGATTTTGCGATGGAGGAGGATCATGATGCAGCAACCACTGTAGGGGCAACTTCTAGTCCTCCAGACAGGCACTTTCGAAACATAGATCTCCCTGATGATGTGCTTTCTCATGACTTTGGAGCCTCTGATGATGATGAAAATTATGCAGCTAATTCTCGGGCTCCCAAGCTGGATGATGCTCAGAAAACTATTCAGGTGCTGCGGTTCATAAATCAATTCAGCAGATTCTCTCTTCGGCTTTTTCTCGAACAGCTCTTTACTTCAGAGAACAGTGAAATTAAAAATAGGAGAGGCACTTATCTTGGACAAAATGGCTACTCCCATATCCTCAAAGTTATGTTTACAAATAACCCACTTGATGACCCAGCAGTTGTTGAGTGGATCATGGAAAAGTCTACAGATCTTTGTGTCAAAGAAGCCAGCCGTTTGACTGATACAGCTCGAAAGGGTGCATTTTCTGAGATGCTCTCTCACTTCGTCTTGCTTCACATTCTGTGAAAATTCAACATCTGCGTTCTTTCTCTGTTTCTCATCTTTCTATGATATACGAGCGTGCTGCCCCACACCTTCAGACAATTCTACGGGCAGTCATTGGTAAACAGAGCCCAGATTCAGATTCAATCCCTGAACGACAACAACGAGATCCAGATAAGGTAAGTTTCCGGGCATAGTTCAGACTTTGTATCTAATGTAGACTTTGCAGGTTAGAACAATGATCACTTCCATGCTTTTGAATTGCCGGAGCAGAGAAACAATTTGCATCAGGCCATGAATTGCTTACTTTTCTGGGATGGACGAGTCTCAAAACGTCTTGTCCAAACTATGAATCGTTATGCACTATGCACTTCATATAATTATCAATTGAACGCCATAGCTTCTATATCGAAGGATGCTACTCGGTTAGCTAGCATCATCGCCAATGATCCTACTCGCATGTGTCTCTTGCCTTATGATAATTTCAATTGGGTAGAAAAAGCTTGGGAAAAATCTGCCACTCATGCCAATGTCTCGCATGATCAGGTTTCAGCCATTCTTGTAGTTCTTGATTTGCCTCCAGACTCGGGTCCAACAGATGCTGCTAGGCTTTCTCATGTTCTTACATTTTCGCAAACAAGTGGAACTAGACATCACCTCGACCCTGCCATTTCTCTGGAGCAGATCCTTCCCAACTCAGAAGATCAACATTGGTTTGCCAAACATGCGGAAATCCATGTTTCACACATCCTGGGTGAAGAAGTTGAAACACTTGCCCTTCACCGTAATCTGTTGGGTCCGTTCCATGAGCTAAATCCACTTCCTGTCAAAAAAAGTGAGGAGTATTTTCTGCCAACATATGATCAAGAACAAGGTTCAACTCGAGGAAATATGCTTGTCATTGAACATTACTTCCGGGATATCCTGAAGATGCCGGCAGCATTCTTTGAAGAACATAATTCCTTTTTGCTAGGTGATCGCCTTACGACTGCCCGAGATCGAGCAGCTCAAGATCAACGTGCTATTGATCGCTCTGAGAACCGCTTTGACCATCTTGAAAGTTTCTCGGTGATTAGTGGTCTCATGCATGTTTGTATGAATCAGATTCAAAATATGGCTCGGAATACATTTGGTACAGCTGGTGGAAAGGATTCAGTCAGTCTGGCAAGCTTGCTAGAAAGACTTCCCAGCAATCGTAACTTGAATGTGAAGAAAATTGACTTCTATGCATGGCTCAGATTCTTTGATGTTGTTTTGCGTGCCTTTGTTCTACGAGCAGCAATGGTGATCCTCAATGTTGATGATCCCTCTGATTTTCGAAAATCAAAAACTTACTGCAGATGCATTCCGATCTTTATGCACTCAGGTAGTCACTCAATTTCTTCTTCCCTCTGTTGACCGACTTGAAGCTGAAGACCGCAAAAAATTACTGGGAAGCACAGAGTCTGGAAATGCAGTACTTATGATGCATGACCTTATGACAATGATGGAAATGCGAGATGCTATCAAGTATGGTCATCCTGATCGAGTGAAAGAATGTTGAAATACTGGACACCCATGTTCTATGCCGGAGGAAGTTATAACTATTCAAATGAACTGATGGAGCTCCTTCACAACTTGATACATGACTGGCCTCCTGAAACAGCACATGTAACCGTGGAGGTATGATCATGAACAACCAAGGAAAGCGTAACACCTTCAAAGAGACTGATATTCGAGTCGAACAATTCAACAAGTCAATCAAGCTCATGCACATGGCAGCAATGCAAGACCGGGTTTGCTGGAGAAAATAACTCCGGCCATTGGCCACATACAGGAGTTGACTGAAAAAGGTGTATGATGAGCTGGGTGTATTTGACCAAGATCAACGACACAGAGACGTTTCGCAGCATAAAGATGTTGTTTTACTTCTAGAGCATTTTTCTAGAGCAAACATTTTCAATTTTGCGAAAGATAAAAGATCCAACCACTTAGTTGTTGATCTGTTTAGAACTGGCCTCCACCGTTTGGCAGGACCTAAAGGTGGTCATGCAAAGCATCTGCAACGTCATTCACTTCGATCACGCAACAGACATTATAATGAATTACCACCTGGCTATCATGAAAAAGACTTTGCACCTACATCTACAACAGAGGTTGATTCCGAGGAGGAAGATACCTTTGAAAAAGAACTTGAGCAAGATAATGCTCGGCCACAGCTTTCACTTCTGGAGCAATTGGACGAACTGATGCAAGAATATATTGATTCATACAACGAATACGAATAG